>JABCKI010005982.1:0-20570 GCA_018282025.1 Sphagnurus paluster
AATGTGAGCTGGGTAACAAACTTGACACTATCCTTGTAGTTGCACCTCCATTTCTGGTCTCGAAGCCTCTAATGGTTTGTTGGATTCCGTTCTAGATATATTCATCACTAACCACAGTTATTAACTTGGAACTACAGGATAACATTAAGAGCTATGGGCTGGCAGTGCTACTATCTCCGAAGCTGGCTGCGTACAAGTGTGCTGGCACTCCGGTAAACCATGTCATAGTAAGTTGATGATTCCAGCACAATTTTGTTAGTTAATGTTTGATTTAATAGTTGATCATACGTCGTCATAACCTTCACCTCCCGACTAATATCGACCATGATCCCAATGCACTCCTTACACTTAGAACTGCGATTGGGGAAACACTCACTCAACTCCGCTCCACCATCAAGAAAATGGTATGACATGACATTCACAGATCTATCATATACTAACCCCTGATATCCGCCAGATTAAGGTAAGCATAACCTCAAAACAGGGTATCTATGATCTTGGCATAAAAGTGGTCGGAGACTCGCCGTGCACCGTGACGGTTAAACTTTGCACGAGATTGGCACTCATGGTATGTTAACTTATTGTAATTAAATTCGTACAACTAATTTTCATTGATTTAGCGAAGTCTCTACACTGATGATAGTTCATTCTGGGGTTTAGTTGACCAAAAGCTCGCATTAATTCGATCCATGGCATCGGGTGATCAAGATAAAATATCAAGGTTTGTGACATGCCTATACAGTTTTCATAAACTAACTCAAACCCTAGAGCCTTATCTGCATACCTCGAATGTGATCGCACAAAGTATAGTGCCCGCTCAGAAGCTTATACTATCCCTGAACTTGGTGATGCGTGGCAGCAAGACGTTGACGATGTTATTGATGGGTTGTCGTCTCAGCCCCCAGCCTCCCCTCCGATGAGCATAGCTGCCAGCACCTGACTTATTTTTATGTTCAGGCTGATATCTATTTCGTATTAATTCTACTAGTACAGTCCCGGTCTAAACAAATCCTAAACCCATAGATTACTGCAGCATGGCCTACTACTACTTACCGTCACTGTTACTATCATTAGTATTCATTTTAATATATATATAATTTTGCGATTCTACCAGCCCTCCCAACCTGGAAAGGTCAATCTGAAAGCAAATTAACCAGGCTGCCATTCTCCGAATTGCAGCTGTTTCAAAGTAAACATTGTGCTCCAGGACATCAAGTTGTCAGCTTTATACGGCACATCTGCCAGTCCAATCAGACAATCTCAATAGCTGCTTCTAATACTCTTAAGATATTGATATTTGACAATAAACAGGTAGATGCCATTAAATATTCAGCCGTTACGAAGGAGGTTTTTTGCTTCAGGCTATGAGGTCAATAGCTTGACGTCTCGTATTCATTACCTCAATGAAACCTTCTTGTTATCCATGACGAAGGTTCTGTTATGTATAGAAATGAGCCCATGACCACATAGATCTCTTCAAGTTCTGAGGCATTGGGAGCGAGGCTTTGTGGTTGAAAGTGCGAAGTCTGCAGGTCTTGAAAATATTTCCCATAGCTTGACGAGGCCTACCCCATGGCCGTTAATTGTGTTTTCGGTCTGCTTCATATCACACAGAGCTTATGTTGCGCCTAGCTAAAGAAATATATTATCTATATAAACTACGCTCAGGTCAAAGACAGGTACCCTGGAGCCAGCAACCTATTAGAGCGTTGAGGTACCGGCTGCCAGCTGGGATGAGATCGATTTCAGGTGAAGCAAGATGCCGGTCACGAAATCAGTCACAGCTCGGATTCACCTGGCTTTTTCGCGGCGGTGTAATAGTAAGTATGTAATGTTATCTGGTAGAGATAATAAGTAATCTAATCTACGGTGTCTATGATAAGATAAGTGGACTTAGTGAAAAAGAAATAATAGGTGTTTGGAGTGATTCCATAACATATTTGTATCATATCAGAAACACTTTGTACATACTCAATATTGCTCAATACATACTTCATTCACAATAATTGGCCATCAATTTGACGAATACTAATGCCTTCATAGGCCCATAGTCCAAACATTTTTCTTCATTGCTATATTAAATTTTCATAATATTGGCTTGGGGATGAGAAAAAACTGTGATGATGATGACAGGCATCAGGAAATTGTGAGGATCGTGATATTGCTATATAAAGGTCAGCGAAGGTCTGATAAGGGCTGATAATTTATTATAAGGTGGTCACACATCTTTATCTAGTGTTATAATATATACCAGAGTTTCCTCAGTTCTGTGATGGGTTACCAATGCTTTGTCATGCTCATTCATGTGGTGTACAAATACGCCACAACATCGATTTTTGCGAACAATGGATTCAAGAAAGTCCCCGCACCAGCTAAGAGACTAAGACCTCGTTCTATAAATAGAACTCGGAATGCATCAAGTGCATCTTCAACCGGGAGGACCCAAAGTGGATCGATACGCGTTGTGAACACAATCCACCCCCTCCCACAATCAGTAATCTGAGCAATTTGCGCGATAGGTACGGATTGATCTAGCCCCTGTCGCGTTCCTGCGGGGGCTCAGCTCGCTGCATATCACGATCCCGTATCATTCGAGTGCACAATACATCAAGCTGCCTGTACGCCGCTCGCGGATCTCGTAATAGTCATGCGCAAAGCATCTTTCCCCACTGACCTGGACGCGGCGGGACTGTGGGGCATGGCGACGGAGCCACCTACCCTGGACTGCATACTTAAACTCTACGTATTACCGCCGGCTACTTTGCTCCACTTTCAACTGATGGTTCCGAGGAGCAGAGCGCCCTTCGTCGGTATTGTGTTTGCATTACCTGTATACATGGGTGATGCGTACCGCCGAAATTGCCTGGCACCCGGGCGGGCTCTCGGATACCATGGGAAGGGCCCTGCGAGTGGACAGTCTCAAGTCTCCATTGCACCTTCTCCTTACCACATTCTCATAATTTTAAACCTTACCTTCTCTGTGAGCCTTACTCGTTGTTCCCAGATCGAGTCACTAATTCATCATCGCCACATAAATGCACCGCTTATGCCTATCTTTTGCATTGCGCACGCATAGGAAGTGATACACGCGTTCACTAGATCTGCCCCGGTCTTGATAATGGATCTCGACTCGAATCGAATTTAGACTCGAGCTTCAAGTTCATGCATCCCTGAAATCACGTAGAATCTGAACAAAATTGGCAAAGATGTCAGTGATAACTTTTAGTACAACTTGGCTTGAACCTACTTATTCTTCCGTTTCGCATTTACAGAAAGAAACACACATGAACAATATGGTTCTGACTCTCCCACGTACTTTCGGTGACTCATGATCATTTGATTCAACTTTGATTCGACTTGCAGATATCCATTTCGGATACCTTGAGCAAGCCTTGAGTCTAGAGCGTCGGTGCTCATCCACTGCTGTAAGTATCTCCTGGAACTTGGAAGTCAATCCCCGAGGCTCTGAGCCATCCCGCCAAACGCGGTTTACTGCTCAACTGTAGGCGATGACTTTCAAAGGCGACTTCCAGTATGCTGTTAGCAGTATTCCTTTCACGCGTGACAGCTAATATGTCTGCGACATTCTACGACACAAACGGTACGACCTCAGGTGAGCAGGACCCTGGTTACTCTGAAAATTATCTGATAGAAAATCGCATTGATTCTCGATTTAGACCGATGTAGTAACTCAGTGTCGCTGCGACACGGACGGAGTGAAGCTCATGGGATTTTCTAATTTTTGCATACGGTGAATAATAATTTCTAGATGCTGCGCATGTAAGTGGAATGGCTATAAAGGCTTTCATGTTTTCAGCAAGACTCATCTTCGCCTCTTTCTCGCAATAAAAAGAATGTCTCCTGATTACAAGCTTCCACCCAAGGTACACTACCCTCATGTACCGCGTCTCAATCTTTTAACCCTCCTTTTAGAAAACCCAAGTACTCATCGTCGGTGGCGGCCCGGCAGGTTCGTATGCCGCTTCAGTCCTTGCCCGAGAAGGTCTTGAAGTGACCGTGTTCGAGGCTGATAAATTTCCTCGGTATGCCATTTCATTTGCTGCCTACCGCATGAAATTAATCGTCCGTCGTTATCAGCTACCATGTTGGCGAAAGTTTGATTCCCTCAGTCCGCCCGTATTTTCGTTTCATAGAGGCGGAATCGATCCTTGCCAACTATGGCTTTATGCGCAAGGTATATCTGCTATTCCTCTCATTTTCATTGTTATTCTTAAGCCTGAATCATGCTTGCTAGCCTGGTGCTGCCGTCAAGTTTAACCAGTTTAAGCGTGAAGGCTGTGAGACTTTCCCCCCTTCATCCATAGATCTTTGCCCCGCTCATCAACTCATACTCAGACACGGACTTCGTAAATTTGGGATATAACAACAATTCATGGAATGTCGTAAGTATCATAATATTCTTTACTTCAGATCTCGGGTACTGAATAGCTCACAGGTTCGATCTGAATTTGATCAGTTGCTCATGAATCACTCTCGCACCTCCGGGGCGTCTGTTTACGAGCTCACAAAAGTAAAAAGTATATCCTTCTCGGCGGAAGAGCCCGATAAACCCGTTTCCGTTACCTGGTCACACACACCTCCACCTGAGCCCATCTCGCCGCCCATTTCTCGGGCCGCATCAGAACGCTCATTTGGGGAAGATGAGCGAACTCAGGCTTCCGTCACGGGATTGACGACGTTTGAATACATCATCGACGCGACGGGACGCGCAGGTATCATATCGACCAAGTATCTCAAGAACAGACACTTCAACGCGTCCCTGAAAAACATAGCTGTGTGGGGGTACTGGACGAATACGGGCGTTTATGGAGTAGGCACACATAAAGAAGGCGCCCCGTGGTTCGAAGCATTGACTGGTGAGCTCGACATTCAAGTACAATTAATTTCAGGTGCTGAGTGTGTTTCAGATGAATCTGGGTGGGCATGGTTCATCCCCTTGCATGACGGAACCACGTCTGTCGGCGTGGTCATGAACCAAAAGTGCTACAACGACCTCAAAGACACTCCGCGGCCTCACCCAATCCGTACTTTTGATACGCCGACGTCAAGCATGGTTGAGCGATACCTCTCAAATCTTTCCTTTGCACCTGGCCTCGTGAAGCTCCTCACTCCAGGCGGAAAAATGATTCAGGGAAGTGTGAAGAGCGCGAGCGACTACAGCTATTCTGCACCGTCATATGCCGGAAACAGATACAGGATCATTGGTGATGCAGGAGGTATTGATTTTTCTTCCTTACTCTTCCCCGCCAACAATAATGACAATAATCTTATCGGTAGCTTTCATCGACCCCTTCTTCTCCAGTGGAGTTCACCTTGCGCTCACTTCTGCGCTTTCGGCCGCAGCGAGCATCTGTGCTTCTATCCGTGGTGACTGCTCTGAACTCGACGCCGGAAATTGGCATACCAGGCGTGTGGCGACGAGTTATACCAGGTTTGTCGAGCTGAGAGCCTTGGACGTCATATTTATTTTTAATGAATGACATAGATTCCAAGTCGTCGTGTTGAGCGCATACAAGCAGATCCGAGCGCAGAACGTTGACGTCCTGGCGGATGTCGACGAAGATAACTATGACCGTGCATTCTCCTTCCTTCGTCCAGGTACGTTACATGTAGTTTATCCTGGGCACTACACCTCTGAAACTGCACAGTGATTCAAGGAGCCTCGGACATGGGCAAACAGCTTACCGATGCCGAGCTGCAAAGGTCCCTCGACTTCTGCGTGAATCTGTTCAACCCAACGGACGCCGACGAACAAGATAAACCGGTGCAGGCGCCGAAAATAGGGAAAGAGCTTTTGGACATCGCGACGCCGACTATCGATCCACGGTTCCTCGAAAATGCGCTGCTCCGCGGGAGCGGGGATGCGAAGACCAACGCCACCTCAGTGGAGAATACGATGCTCCTCAAAAAGATCAACGCTCGCAAGGTCATCCACACGGAGTATAATGCTAACAACATGGAATCAGAGCCGCTTGATGGGCTAGTCATGAAGTTGGAGAAGGGTCGTCTGGGGCTGACGCTAGTATCTGCATAATCATACGTTTCTCTGTTAATTAGGTTCAACTCATCTTCGGTAAACGGGTGTAACGTATGCAAAAAATTTCAGATTGACTATGCGTGGACCTCAAATATAGAGGGTAGGGAATAATTTAAAGGACAGACGTCGACCGAGATGAGCGGAGCTCCCTCAATGGCAATGTTGTGACTTGTCGTCGTCCGATTTTCCTATTAGGCTTTACCCAAAATAAGGCACATATTCCGGGGAAGTATCTGGGGCACAGGGATAGCTCGGCGATACGCAGGGAAACCAGGATCCTCTCAATTTCATTTCCAGGATCGATACGACCTCACAGTCAAGGAATACTACAATCTGGAACTAGTTTACCTCTACTCCATGGACCGTATCGTTTGATTGGAAATACAGCCCCTACTTCTTCGAGCGTCGGTCCAACTCCTGTGTCTGTGAGTCAAACTCGATTGGACTTTGATCATTGTACATCACCGCCTTCACCAAAACACCTCGCACAGCCTTTCGCGCGTGTCCCCTCGCCTGGATAATTTCATCAAATAAATCTATGGAACTAACACTCCCATGAAAGCTCCAATCTTCCAGCATAACCAATATCTCGCCTTGCAGCATGCTATGCAGAATTCCCTTCCCGTAATGGATGGCCTTAGTATGCAAGACGCGCACGTCTGGCAAGAGCACGAGGAGCTTCTCCAGTTCATGTTGCGTCAACTTTTGTCTGACGTAATTGGATATCCTGAGTACCTCCAGTTTGCAGCGTGAGCGGGTGATGACGGACACAAGGCTTGCTATCAGCGGTGGCCGTATGCCGTGAGAAGCAATCATTTCAAGACACACGAGTGCTGGGACTTGCAGGAGATCAAACAGTGATTCAAGATCTGGTTTATGTCTGGGGTCAAGCGAAAGTCGACCATATATAATCATATTGCGGAGGAAAGGGAGGTAGATTGGCAAATTTGAATGAGTGTCAAGATCAGCTGCTGTTCCTCTGATTTTGATTCGGAGTTCTATCAAATCACGACATTGGCGGAGGATGATGGCAGCATCACTGAAGTTGAGGAGTGCAGATTCTGAGCTCATGTCAAAAGAGGTGAGCTGTGACCACGGAATATTTGGCGATAAAGGCATCGGGGCTACCTCGGCGTAGGGTACAGTAAAATCAATGTGAATGTGACGTAGGCTCTTGAGCCCTTCAAATAGAGGGGGTGATCTAGAAACAGCGAGTACCATCGATGACGAAGATGAGATTAAATCCAAGGACCCCAACATGGGGAATGACGTCCCGGGCATGTGAATAAATTCTAGAAAGTCCATTGCTTCGGAGTTCAAGCGAAGTCCAGATATTCGGTGCAGGTTGGGTATAATGAGCTCGGATACCACCAAAGATGTATAGTCTTTTAATGTCGAATACATAAAGCCGATGGAGAATGGGGCAGAAGGGTGTAAGATTTGCTTATTCAGAAACTGGAAATAGGCGCTTATCTTTGAAAGCGGTGGCATTTCTAGTCCGGACCAACACAGAAAGAAGTGATTCCACAGACGTGGTTCGCCCAATGCAGTTATCCTCCAGCGTGCGCATACACGCCGCAGCGTCCACGGGGTACATTCTCTCCAAATTTTTGGTGGTAGCGGAATATAATAAGAAGAACTTTGCAATTGACGGGTGGTGCTGAGATAGAAGATTCGAGCAATAATCTCTGGGGGAAGTTGCTTATGTGGCGCGATGGCGACGCGGAGTCTCTCCAGACGAAGGTGCTCGGTCGAACGCGGGTCTTTGCAATGTGCAATTTGGGCCTCCAAGTCTATGATTAGGTTACGGGCTATCTTCTGTTCGGCAGGCGATAATAGAAGTGTATTGGAAAGCCCCGCCTCGAATTCGATTTTATGAAGTAATTTATCGTCTGGCATGATCTACAGAACTCTTGAACTGTTTTTGATTTGAAGAAGATCCCAGGAAATACAGGAAAGTAGCTCACGTTGGCTGCTTGGCAATGTAGTTGGGCGTTCAAGGAGAAGAAACTAGACACTTGCCGAAGATAATCAAGATCATCTTCGGCATTGGGACCCCAGCCACTCACCCCATGATCACTTCCCGTTGTGCTGAGATATCTTTATCCGAGGGTCACTCAAGGTCACGATTCGCTCGACTATGGCTTGTAGGTGAAATAAACTTAGAGAAAGTGGTAATGCCGCTATTTCGCCACCTCTGAGCACCTTGCCGACGCGAGGTAGGGGACATCCTGGGGACACCCTGGGGACACGCGCACTAACTAGTGACAACAGGCGGATGTGTCCCCGCAGCCATACAATCTACGAACCCGATGTATTTCTGACGCCTGAAGCCCTATGAATGTCCAAAGAATGAGAGCAATCACCGTCACTTCGCTGGGTATGCCGCTGCGTGTTGGATCAGAGGTCCCAACCAATGTGTGGCGACGAGAGGCATATTGACTTACATACTTTAGACGGCGTGGGCGTAGAGAGATTAGCATGTCCAGCTAGAAATCGGTGTGCGGATTCGGCGGTACCGTCAGCACCACAAACCTCGACTGGGCCATAGAGATTACAAAGGCCACTCCCAAGGTTCGAAATGCAACTACCGGTAGATATGAGGTCACGGCGGAGTTGGTAGCGGCATTAATCGTAACAGGGCTTACACTGCTGATAGCGGCGGCGACCCATCGAAGGCCTTGAAAGTTCACGCCTACGTCTAGCATCCTCCAAGGACCCATGCGCGAAGTCCGGAGTGTTAGCTTTCAAGAGGTCAGCACGTTCAGATTTAGAAAGCAAACGAGAATACTTGCGTGGTCATAAGAACCTCCATGCCCAGTCCCTCCCGCTCGGTAATCGCGTACATGGGACCAGCAAGTGCTAAAATCATGGTCGAGTTCTTTTTCGTTCTAAATGTCGGCATTGATAATGCAACTACTGGGGCTCCCGTGCACGAGCTGCTGTTCTGAAGATCGATTATATATCTCAATAACGAGAGGCGTAATCGAATGAAAGCTCACGCTTCCAATCACCCCTCGTAGTGCCCAAGTTAGCCTTGCTGACCTGCCGTGCTGGCAGCCGTAGCCCTAGTCCTAGCCTTCGGATTTTCTTCTTCTGGCTCTTCAGGATATCGATGAACCAGCCTAACTATTTCAAGCTCTCCTTCTTCCTTCGAACTACTCCTACGTGCGAGTAATGACCCTAGACTTTACTCCAAGCAGCAGAGCAAACAAGCTTTGAGTTGAATTAAGAACCTGAGTAATGCCAAATCAAAGTAAAAACGCACATGGTTCTTCGTGACCCACTTCTCCGCGCCCTCCTCAGTTCCAGCGCCGCCATTCAAGTTGTTGAACCATTGCCCTCAGAAGAGCCGTGACCGTGTTGAGTTAGCGTGTTTGAAGATAAGCCAGACATTTTCTTTGGGCCAGTGGGGACGGCCAATCAGCCTGCCTACTGTAGCGGTGGAGGCGGGAGGCAATGATGGTCATTCCGCTGGCGCTAGCTGGGGGTATACGCCTACGAACACAGCCACAGCCGTATCTATGTGACATGTCTAATCTATGTTTAATCTAGTCATCTAATCGTCCATGATCCAGCAGATGGTGATGGCCCTAGACCCACTCACGGTTACACCAGCGGATAGATCTACGGGTTCAGCGCCATACAACTTACAAGGAAAGTGAGGTAACGAAGAAGAATAATATTTATTTATGGAGTTAACATGGCAATCTTATCGTTATCTTGTCTTGCATATACACCGCCAGCTGAACAGCTTTTGAAATTCGGAGTCTTCAACGATCAGACTCCCAGCTTACTCACGTGAGTATTCACTTCATTTCTTATTCTTGAATAACAAAATTAGATCAATAAACCTACTAATGCGTCAGCTGTCATCGCTTAGTCCCGAAGAGGGCTCGAAAACTACACAACATCAAAATTTTTTGTACACTTGACTGACGGCCGCGGAAATATTGACCCCACGCGGTTAGGACCACCGGGTTCAATTCGATTAAATAGAACATCTAGATGCTCTAGTCATGCAAAAAGATAGAAATCTGTGGATCCTGGGCCACGCCTTAAGCCCTAGGACCAATTCGACGTCGAATTTCCACGTACCCTCATCGTCCAAGCTACGCTGAACCCACGGAATTTCGGCTACAGCTGGAGGAAACGACTAAGCGTGTTTGATTTAGATGCCCCTAAGTACTTGATATGCCATGCAACAGAAGCTGCAACCGCTCGATCACTTTGTATACTCATGCGGACGTGGACGTGGACAGCAAGTTATACCCTTATTTTTCTCTTCACCAGGACAGAAGGATATGAAGGAGCAAAGGACTCACCAGATGAATTTTTTCTCAGCGTATACGGGACTAAAAACGGATAAGCTGAGTTAAATCGGTCATTAGATCGGTCATAAGAGTAAGAATTGCTCCTGGCCTGGCGGGTCAATGCGTCTCCATGCAACGCCTAATAATTTTATAGGAAAAATGTGGAGACGCTGCCACCTTTTAGGTTTCGAAAATTCAATCAAAGATCGGACGTGACGGATTTTGACAGACACCGGAGGTATTTATTCCTTGGAAAGAAGGATCTTCTTTGACTGCAGCCCTCACTCTTCCTCCAAGGCATACTACTACTTATGATTTCCAACACGAACGGGTCGACATATGTACCCCCAGAATATCCGTCACCCATTATCCAGACAACTCTCGCTTTCATCCAAGCATACAATGAATGGGACATTAACAAGATATCTGCTGTTTACGATGACTCGCTAGCTCACTACCTCCTCCCGAAATCACTCGGGCGCCCCGTCGTAAACAAGCAAGAGTATCTGAATAATTTTGAGAATGCGGTGATGCCGCTATTCAAACGCTTCCATGTATGTGGATCTGTCCCTACATTATGCTTACACTGTCTCACCACTGTTTCACAGATTACGGTCCACGAAATCGCAGAGACTGTGGGGGATGTAGTGACTATTCATGTAAGTAATCTCGCTATGATCTACAACATCGCCCCCAAAACATTAGACACCATATAGGCATCGTGTCTGGGGGAATCTATATTTGGCGCCCCTTATGTTAACGAATACATGGTCTTCCTTCATTTTGTACCGCCGAAGGAGGGTGGTGACGGCCTTCCCAAGATATCCATGGTTAAGGAGTTCGTCGATAGTTCAGTGATGAACAAGTTCTTCCCAGAAGAGCGTGCCAAACTCAGTGCTGCTATGGCAGCTCAAAAGGTGGGAGAATGAACATATTCGGAACCTGGGACGAAGAATTTTTTAGCAGTTAACGGAAGCCTGATAGGACAGTTGGAGGAGGCTGCAGGCATTGAAAATATGTACTTCAATCACGGGGAAGAGAGAAATAAGTATAATAGATCCATATGCAATTCTGCAGTGCGATGTTATATTGATTCCCTTATGGTTTGAGCAGTAGGCTAGGAAGCGGGAACCTCACTGACCCACACATTCAAAGTCGCAGACGCCATGTATATGCAATTTATATGCCTGCAGGGCACCCTGGATACTCATCTTTCCCTATCTCAACCGTTTACATCTTCTTGCCTCCACTCAGGGCAGATTTCACATTTCCGAAGACAAGTGAAGGCCCACGACCACTTGCAGACCTCCTGCTGCACGTTTTTCAATGGTGGAAGCGGAGAGTTCAGACTTCATGGACCAATAGGAATAGGAAACAAGGGTATCAATAAATCCCTGTACCCTTCTCCGCCCGTGCCTCAGTCGAGTGGGTTTTCAAGTAAATATTCAGGTTCTTTATAATACACTAACAATTCTATTGGTCTTCTACAAGTATACATCGCGACAGCCTTAGCTCCAGACACAAAACAGCAAGTCTTCGTCAATGATCTAGAGCGCCTTTTTCTGCTCAGCGGTGAGAGAAGCGTCCGCAAGGACCCGTGAGACCTGGCCGTGCTTGTCCTTGTAGAACACGATGTCGCCATCATCCTCGACGAAACAGCACTGTGTGAACGTGCGGTATAGTGCGCGGAAGGTGTTGGTAGAATCATAGTTGTAGTCCTCCTTGAGGACCTGTTTGAGCAGCTTGGTGACCTTCGGCTGATTGTCTAAGTGGGAAATGATGTCAGAGGGGCTTCCAGGTTGTAATGGAATACACGAACAGAAGGGAATTGAAGAGAAGAGATGGTGCGCAACCTATGATGGGGAACGGCATAAGTACGGGGAGGATATGGAAGAAGAGGATGAGGCATACATGGTCGTGAGAGACGTTATGGAGGAAGACGCGCCCAGCCCAGCCGAGGAGCGGCCTGTCGACAGTAGCAAGGGCGCCACGTAGGAAAGTCCACTGCTTAGCGCGGTAATGCGGGATTGTTGGGTCGCAGTGGTGAAGGTAGGTGAGCATCACGATCCAGTGGTTCGCCAGCTAAGCATAGAAAAAATCCTCAGTACGAAGGCGGCACGCAAATAAAAAAGAAACACACGATATAGGGAACGAAGTAAAGCTTGATGAAGTACTCGAGGCCGACCTGTTTTGTCCAGAGGTAAAGTATGGATGCCATGACGGATAGACCAATGTTCGACGCGATTATCCCCTTACGCTCGTGAGGCTTAAACAGTGGCGAGGAAGGTTCAAAGTGCTGTCCACCAGAAATCGTTTCTCTTTGAGATGCGTGATAACGAATCAAGTGAAAAAAAAAACGCACATTAGTTCCCTTGGGGTACATGGGGTTACCCATTGCGTTTGTAAGGAGATAGAACTGCCACCCAGCGGCCTGCATGAAGAGCATGCGCCCAAGCGTATAAATGGGAGTCTCTTCGAACATTTCATGGTAGTCCGCGATCTTTGCGATCTTTTCGTTTGGCAGGGCATAGTCCGAGCGTGTGCGCGGGACAAAGTTTTCGTCGCGCTCGATGGACATGGTTGCCTTGTGGTGGGCGTGGTGGGTAGAGCGCCAGGAATAGTAAGGCACCAGAATGAACTATACATTCACGCATTAGACCAACAGAAACGAATGGTACATGCAATTGGGGTGCTTACGGTGTGTAGTGTGTACCCAACAAGATGATTAAACCAGGAATAATTAGACAGGGTGCCGTGACCAGCCTCATGGGCCATGCACCACCAACCAGCGAGGATAACGCCTTGCCAATGCCAGTAGAGTGCCCAAGAAGCCCACTTGGCGATGGTTGCAATCACAGGGGCAACGCCATAGGCACGGACGAGGGTTTTTGCAGCGGGGTCGATGAGACATCCGAGTTTGTAGACGACGACGGCACAGAGCACGTCACGGGCGATGTACAGAAGGGCTTTTCCGGTGTGCTTCTCATGCAAATGTTTGGGTATGACAGAGTGCACGTCGGAGAAGGTGACCTACCAGTGTAGTGAGTCAGATTTTTGAAACACGACAAGGAGCAAGGTGTCAAATAACGACCTACCTTTGGAGGAGTGAACGGCGTCTCCAGACGCTTCTTATACTCAGGACCGTCTTCAAAAAGAGAGAACATAGCGTATAGCGATCCGATGAAGGGAAAACTACTTCCGCAGATGGGGATTGTGGATGGTCACAATAGCTCAGCTCACAGAAGATATTTAACAAGTTACTGGCCGATCAAAGGAGCCACCCGGAGTTGCCTAGATGTCAAACAAGAGTATGCGTGAACCCGCTATGCGTCAGGTAAACTTTGAATTTGACACGAGGTGTACTACTGCTGCGCTCTTAGCGGGGCCAAAAAGGGACGGACCGAGATAATTATCGCGTTTGGGTGGCGCCGTGCGGTGACTTGGGGCTGGAGTACCTTGGTCCCTGATTTCCAAAAGTTCCATAATTACATTACATCAATGCATTCAAATTGAATGCTATTTTACTCCACCTGCAGGTATATATCAGATTCATAAGAAGATAGAGCCAACGAAAATTGCCAACGGACCATATCGGCCGTACCAACATCCATCGTCCTCGCCGCGGCGCGGCGGCGTTTATATTTTTGAAAATCTGCAATCATTCTACCACTGACGAGCACCAAGGCCTCGTGCGTGGACACAGACCCAGTGGGAGGACCTCAAAAGTAGTTATCTGCGACAACAACAATGCATGTACCCAGTGTAGCCGCTGCGATACCTGTGGGTTGCATGACCGAATGGCATGGATTGTTTGTCATCGATGAGGGAATCAAGGTCTGGAACCAAGTTCTACAGTATTTCCCAGTCTAGAATAATAGATATCAATGATGAGAGGGCCCAGAGTAAAGATAATACAGAAAAAAAGGGAAGAGACGTTAAAACTGGGTGATTCAAGGATGGCTAAGGTGGCAGCGGGAAAATTTTCAAGAAGGCAGCGAGCTGCAGCGAGCCTTGTCGAATGTGGTCCGTGCGCGAAATGTTTGGCTCTGGCCTCCGGTAGTGACAATGTCAATTTCAAGTTCCTCCCGCGGAAGTTGACTCCGCCACTCATACCGCCACAGTTTCCCTAACCAGACGAGCTGCAGCTACTGTTTCTTGAGGAATCTCGCACTCAGCATTTCCCTTCGGTTCTCTCTTTCTAAAATGAATCTCTCTTGGTTCTTTACAGCCAGTGGCCAACTGTCTGGGTGTAGCGTCTGTTTGATCATGAGACAACAGACGTTTTCTAGAAGCAAAGGGGAATGAAGGTTTTTTCATCTCTGGTCTCACTACCTGCAGCCTTGGATCTGGCATCTTTTCTATCGACCTACCTCGTATTTGTTACTGCGGTCTTGAGCTCCCTCGTTTCTCTGCCACGCGGCCACAGGCGCCCTACATTCATGGCTCAGTCGTTTACGTAACTGTCTATTCAATTATGTTTTTTTGACGTTCTGTGTGTCACCCGAGTCAGGACTGATAAATCGTATGTTGCATAGATCCAGCCTCGTAGCCATTTGATCAATTCTCAGCCGCCGAAGCGCCCGCGCCTTCAGCAGCATAAAATGATCGAAAATGGTAGAAATAATGTAGGAGGATATGAATGGGCTTCGTTGACCGACAGGCGAAGGAAAAATGTGTGCGTCCTTTATGATTGTACCTCCTCCTTGCCCCTAAACGTCGACCTTGCGTGTTCCTACTATGCTGCGCGGCCCTCGTCCCACTGCATAGTGTGTACACGATAAGAGCCTCGTACTCCACTACCCAATGCCTGTTATTAGTGTTGAACCCGCGCTTCGTGGCCGATGCATCATTCATGGACCTTTTACGTCACCATACCCTGTCGAATATCCTCTCCTCACACATCTTCACAATCGGGTATGGTGTAACGGCTAACATTGCCGCCTCTCACGGACACCATGACATGCTCCTGCCTTGCCCGAGACAGGATAATGCTGTGATGTCGATCGCGGCAGCTCGGGGTTCGATTCCCCGTACCCGAAGTTTTTATGGACCCGTTATTTTGTTTGATTTTCCCCTCTTCTTGAGCTGCAAGGCGTCCTGTCTACTTGTTACTGGAACCCACATTGGGCTTCCAACTGAACGGATTGATCTTCGAGGGGCGATCTTCGTTGTTGAGCAATCTGCTTGGGTTTTCTTGGACCCTTGCCTCTGCTTCTAACTCTGGGGTGAAACGACGCACGCGAAGGCACCAACATATAATAATGTGGATTATAGAAAGGTGATATTGTCTTTACTGCTCCGATGAACAGGTTACAAGTGCCGCGACGCTATTTTCTATGCTATTCGAATTGGCACACACACAATGCAATATACTAGACCAGCGCCATACGTTGAAGAATATCTCGTCTCCGTCACTGCTGTCCGTCATGGCCTGTTCTTCTCCCGAAGCGCCAATAGACGTGTCGGATGTGTGAGACATTGTGGGATGTGCTGTGGGATGTGCTGTGGCGTCGAGTCGAACATGGAGATCGAAAGTGGGAAAGCGTGTTCCTGAACGGGATGTCGTCAACGTCCGGTATCGTTCCTGCTCCAATCAGCAGCCAGCCACCCCTCGATCGGCCGAAGAGAGGAGCCAGCCATATGGAGGGCGACGCTGCGGCATCTCAGTACGGAAATGCACTGGTTCAAACATGTAGCTCGGAAAGCTGCTCACGAACGTCAGTTTTGTCCCGTCAATGAGAGGTAGGTGATATCACATCGCCCCCTTCTCAGGCCTATGGTACGTTCGTAGGCAAGGTTTTTGGTAATCAGCTGCGTATCACCTGAAAAGGACGGACGACGGGGATAACGACCTGCTGCGCGCGGCGTGAAGGCAGTTCAATAGCAAGAGGTCCTCTCACGGCTGGGAGAAGCTCCGGGTGATTGACCGTTGGTATGGAAAGATGGGCGTTCGAAATCGAAAGAAAAACACGTCGCGTCATGCATATAGCCAGTTACAGGAACACAGTGAGTAGAAACGAAGAAAAAGATGAGAGGGTAGCTCACCTTGAGCTCAGCGAACGGAAATATATGTTAGGATACGCTGCCCCCATGGGTTGAAGATAGTCCGGCGATTGAGGCGATTAAGTGGTGCAAAATCGGGGCCGGTGGTTGGTCCTAGAAAGCAAAGTCGAGCTGGGGCAGTGGTGACGATAGAAGGGCATGTCATTAACATGTATCCGAGATTCCGTCGATGGTTGGGTCATCGCCCGATGGCGTGTATATCCTGAGAGTGTTGCGAGGGAACGTTTCTGAAAGCCTGGTGAGTCATACATATAATCTCGACCAGAAAAATACTGTTAAACATACCTGGACCGGGATTCTACACTTCTGTCAGCCATCTCGAACGACTGCGCCTTCATGAATGTGTTTCGAGATGGTTCACTCTACCCTAGGGATTTACCCAGAGATTTACCCAGGAAAGTTTCCTCGGGCCGCGTCGGACTCTGTCGGACTTTCCCCACTCAAGAAGCCTCTCCCGATGTCCGACGACCCTACTTTACCAATGCCGAACTCGAGCGCCTCAACTTCTTCAACTTCTTCAACTGAACTACATACGGATATCAGAAAGCACTCCCTATGTGCTATGAGAGTTTGATTCAATATATCACTGCCAGGGCCACTGTTTTTACTAGGTTTGAAACATCAACACTTGTCACTGTTCATCGGATCTCCCGGACCTCTCAGTGTCATGGAAAAATCCCTTCATTTCGAGCTACTCTCTTCACTATCCAGCAGATCGAAAGCCAACACCATCAACTCACGACCCCTCACTGTGACAAACTGCCATCTACGATGTACATATATTTCTCCTACCATCATGCATCTGGTCATTTGCACATTTCGTGATCGAGTCCTACTAAACTGCTATAGCAACAGAACACCCTGTTTCGAATAGTATTCTCTATCCCACAGTGATGCGCCACTTCTGCTCACCGTGAGTGAAAATGTTACAGTTTCCGCCGAACGTTCCGACCTGGATTTCTTGTTCGCCTCCGGCGCATACGATATGGCAGTCCTCCACAAGTCTCCCAGGAGATCATCAACTTTTTGATGTACAACACACAGACCTAGTGAGTACATCGAAATGCCTTGTCTGGATAGTTAAAACAATTACAGTTCGACAACTATGGTACTCGAATTGGATATGACGACGATCTCGTTCACAGCGCTTATACCAATTAGCATGGAAGCGGGCGCTTGTATGCATGCTTGCAGGCCACATTACCCAGTCAATATCATCGAATTTGGCTCTCATCATCCGATACTTCTGGTCCTGTGTGAAAAATCCCACTCCCTCGTTGTCTCAACTACACCTGCCCGTAATCGCGATGACGCATCCATCCCCAGTACATCACTGCCCACGATTGAGGAGACGTCAATCCCGAGTCCCAGATCGCCACCAACCCTGTGCGCTCTGGAATGTATCCTACCCGTGGTCCCGGCGGCAAATGCGGTTGCATGTTTTCTGAGTCGCGACTGATATAAAGGTGGGCATCTTTATAAGATGCTCCTTACACTTCTCAAAGTACCCAGTCCAGGGCAAGATCGCTGCATTTTCCGACAATGCATTTCCTAACCTCTATTGTTGCCACCATCACGCTCGCAGTGCCCATCTTTGCCAGCCCCGTGCTTTTGCACCCCATCCAAAAGTTTGATGGTGAAATAACGGGAAAGTACATTGTCAAGCTTAAAAACGGCATTCCTTTGGCCAATGTTCTCGGACAACTTGTGGGCGCACGCATCACTCACTCGGACTGGACGATTATCAACGCGTTCGCTGGTGAGGGCTACGCCAGGTCTGTTGTTTCTTCTCTAGAACTCTGCTGACAATGGCACATCAGGTGAACTCGATGATGTTTCACTTGCTTTGTTGCGTGTGTCTCCCGACGTCGAGTACATCGTTCAGGATGGCGTCCGGCGCGCATTTGCTACCCAAACACAGTGCGTTTTCCGGCATCATTTTTCAGACGGTCGATCCTAAATTTCTGCGCAGGAGGAACGCTCCCTGGGGTCTCTCACGTATCGATCAGAGCGCCAGTCTCACGAATAGGAATACAAAGTGATTTATCTTGTCATATCCCGGCTTCATACTACCCTGACACTGTCGTCATAGCTCGCTGAGCTTTTCATACATCTACGATGACTCAGCTGGACGTGGTGTCGACATCTACATCGTTGGTATGTGTCATCATTTCTTCTCTATGTTCTCACCCGCATTTATTATGATATCCTTCTCTAGATACTGGTGAGTAGGAGCAGATATTGAACTTCGGGCAATTCTTTTCATCGATACTTATTTGCATCTAGGCGTTCTCACAACTCACGTAAGTTCCAACTTCTTCATCGGCGAATGTGGGCCGAAGGGTGAATGAATCCGATCTACAGACCCAATTCGGCGGTCGCGCTCGCTGGGGAGCTACGTTCGGCGGCTACCCGTTAGTGTTTCATTTTTCTTGGCTTCACCGGCCCCCGCGTCAAATACATCCTCATACCTGAACCTGAACATCCAGAGATGCAGACGGCAATGGCCATGGCACCCACGTTGCGTGAGTACCAAGGGTCGAGCTTTCATCACCGGAAATCCTGAATTCCTGATCAATGCCTTTGTGCAGGGGTACCGCCGCCGGTAGCCAATATGGTGTCGCCAAAAATGCGAACATCATTGCGGTCAAGGTTCTTGATGATTCCGCGTAAGTGAACATCCTTCTCCACCTGCCAGTACTCATGTCGTAAACCCTTACCCATAGGTCAGGCGCTGACTCAGATATGTGAGTGTTTGTCTATCTAAGCAGTCGTGTTGGCGCCGACCTACAGCATGATAAGCATCGACGGCTTGAACTGGGTTGCCTCAACTGTTCGCGCATCTGGTCGTCCCTCCATCGCCTCCCTCTCCCTCGGTGGAAATGTGTCACAGGCTCTTGACGATGCTGCAACTTCGGTAAATTATTAACAATTCCTAAAGTTTATCCCATCTCATGTGTCTATTGCCAGCTTGTAAACATGGGGATCCACGTCACCGTACGTTTCGATTCCTGATAACTATACCAATGAGTAGATACTCATCCCCACCATTCAAACCACAGGCAGCCGCTGGAAATGATAACATCGACGCGCAAAATACATCCCCCGCGCGTGCTCAAGGTGTTGTCACCGTCGGATCTAGTAACATTAACGACGCCCGCTCGTCATTCTCGAACTATGGCGCTGTGGTGGACTTCTTCGCGCCTGGTGAGAATATTATCAGCGCCGGGAAGGATAGTAATACCGTAGGTCTGCGTCCGCCCGCTTTGTCTCCTTGCTAATCTCGAGTATTACAGGCCACTGCTACCTACTCGGGAACCTCAATGGTGTTTTCTTCTTTCAAAGCTCTCAAGCTTAATTTTTCTGATATAAAATTGGATGTAGGGTACCCCTCACGTTGCAGGCATCATCGCTTACCTGATCGGCGAGAATGGTAACACGTCTCCGCAAGCGATGGTCAATCAGCTCAAGACGCTGAGCGTCAAGGGAAAGCTCAGTGGCGTCCGTGCGTTATTCCATGCGGTACTACGGTCACCAATTGTCTCATGATTTCCTTATTCAGCTGCAGGAACCGCAAACAATCTTGTACAGAATGGGAATGGAGCTCCGGCGAAATAAGTTTTTCAGCCGAAAAATTCATGTACATGTAAAATAAATGTACGCACGTATGTATGTGTAATCTACAGCGAATTTGTATGCTCAACGAGTGAAGCTCTTCAGCTCAAATCACAGAATGGTAGGTTGATCGATAAAGGTAAGAGGAACCAAGGAGCAATCGCAAGGGTTGTGTGAATTGCGACTGTCAGAAATTCTTCATCCCGTTGTACACTCAGCCCTCAATCGGGCGTAGTAGCTGGAAGTTAGCTCCAACAACAAGAAAGGTCGGCAAAGGATAGCCCGAGACTTACATATATATTTAGGAGAGGCGTTTGGATTCGGTAAGAAGGTTTCGTGAAGCTGCCTAAAATGATACATTGAAGGGGAACATGGGAGAAACGTTTGTTGGAAATCTGGAGTTAATTTTCCGAATCCCTGATGGGCGCCTTCTTTCCATGAAGAGACTTGTTAATCTTATCTGATTGTCACTCTTGCACATCCAACGCTGTGTGATTCCAACACAAGCAGCCCCCCCCCCC
>JABCKI010005983.1:0-20545 GCA_018282025.1 Sphagnurus paluster
ATCCAACCGAGGTTCATTGTGAGCTCGCCCTTCTTGATCTTCTCGGCGCCGGTCCCGACAGCACTCCAAGATCCACCATTGGCGTTAAACCCAATGCGAATCATGGCATCTGCGTCGTGATCGTCCGCTTGCGTGAGATTAATGTTGGCGTAGTAGGTCCATTCGACCACAACCGATCGAACAGCGGCTTGCTGATTCGCGGTGCCGCCAAAGAACGAGTAGCTGATGTCCTTTAAATTTGATTATATGAGCCAGGGTAAGGAAGCTAGTAGGGATGTACTTACAGATCCGTTGGGCCAAAGTTTGTCTTTGCCAAAGACAGCGTGTGGATGGCTGAAATCGGGGTTAGATTCGACGACTTTCTCGGTCTCGGGCGCAAGACCACAGGCGCCTTTGACCTGCTGGGTAACGGGGATGTTCTGGGTAGACATGTTGTAAAGAGGGAGGCGTTCAAATGTCGAGGAGCAGTTGAGTGAAGAACACTGTCCAGGCGGATGGCATTTATACTTTTTGGACTGTGGTCAACCTGCCTGGAGGTATAGATCGGCACTGGTGCGATGCCGGGCTCTAAGGGATATAGTGTCAGGTATTCTTTCCAGTTGAAATTCTCAAGGTACATACCCACACTTCATTCCGGAAGCTCTGTAGCGGTCTTGGACGGTATGGAACCATGAACGAGGCTCGCAACTTGATATCACCGTATACGCAGGTCGAAACACATCATTTCTCTTGTCAAATACGGTACTCTTTATATCCGGACTAGGGACATAGAACGGGCAAGTGGAAGAGATCCTAGTTGGAACACTGAGGAAATCATCAACTATTTAACAAATTAGTCCAATTGCAAACAAAAACATCATACGTTGCTCACCGACTCCGAGCAATCATTTCGGCTTCAGCTTCAACGACAAGCATCAAGTCGAAGTAGGCAGCGTGAGGGATATGTCTAGATTCTCACGCCACAAAGAGCTCTAAATCTCAAGTATATGACCTTCGCTCTCAGAATCCTAATGGTATTACAAAAGAAAAAGTGAAGGAATGTACTAAATCAAACGCTCTACTGTAAAATTATATCCCCAGGACATTCGTAAGGAGAACATGAATATATATAACACCACTTTTTGACTCGTAGGGGCTAGATGGTACATAATTCTGAATCAGTCTTCCTCATACTGGTCGTCATCGTTATCTTCGACAGGCGGAGCCGCCTTTTTGCTTCGTGCTAAAACCAGCGTATTCAGTGACTAGGATCATTTACAAGCGACTCGGATGGACTGCTTACTCTTCCTCGTTGTGCCAGAAGTCGCGCGTTTCCGGGCAACCGCCGCCTTTTTCTTTCCCACACGTTTCTCGAGTGCTTGGTCTTCGGCACCCTGCGCTCGGTGCTCCTCTAAAATCTACCAATTTCAAATTGAAATAAGTAAAAAAAGTTTGCTCTTTCATATTACGGCCACGCACCTTTTCGAACTCATCCAAATCTGAGTCGGGTTTATCTTTTGACTTGTTACTACGCGCCTAAATGGGTAATATATCGTCACTATTTGTCTTTCTCAGGGCAAGAGAGACAAACCTTTGCAAGGATCTCTTGGAAACGCTCGAACACTTGCTCCTCGTGCAGTTTGTCGCGATAGAACTGCAGTCCTTCAATGAGTTTCTTCACAGAGCGCTCTGACTTGAACGGCAACAACGATAGACAAAACGCAATGTCACGCCACTGACGTGGCTCTTCAGAGAGCCGGAAGCGTTGGCAGAGTTTTTCGACGATGTTCTCGGCTTGTTTTTCCTGTGGCAGCCATGGCTTGTTAGCGACGTAAGGTTATTTAGAAGGACACGACAAACCTTTTCAATGAAGGTAAAGATGTATTTCAGAGTGCTTTGGAAGGCTTCCTCGTCCACAGCATGGTCACCTGTCGACAGGTGACTGATAACTAGAGTCAAAAGTATATCTATTAGATTCTACAATCCAAGCAAAAACGACATACCATCAGGCAGATTATTGTAAATGGCGTTCTCCTTGGTCGATAGTTCCTTGAAAAACAACTTGGCGAGGTCCGCAATACGAGGTTCGGGATCTTCAAGACACTTCGCCATCTCTCCCAGCTGGCCCTTGACTTTGATCATGCCGTTCAGGATGAGATGCGTTAACACCATGAGCGTATTCTTTTTGACCACGAGATCTTTGTCAGATAAACCCTTGTACAACTCGTTGCTATTCTCGTCGATGATGTTGCTGAAAGACACAGCGACATCCCCGAGCGCGATGACAATGTTGCTCCGGATGTTGGCATCGCGTGAAGTTTCGAGAATCTTGAATAATAGCCTATGGTTCTGGTCGCAAAACTGCGAGCTCACGCATAGGAATTTGCTGAATGAAAGCGTGGCTGCTGCGCGTAATGTTCGGTTCTAAGCTTCAGGTTAGCACGCACGTATCGTTCGAGGAATCGGCTAACCTTGAATTTGTGGGGACTTCCGCAAATATGAACAAGCATGGGCCCGTAAACAGCGAGGAGAGACTGTTCTCCATATAAGAGCTCGGTTTCACGAACATTAGCAATCCTCTCGCCGATTTCATCCTCGGCATTACCAGCGACCTGGTCAAGTTCTTCACCATCCTTGGACGGTTGGTGGCCACTGTTGTTGTTTGCGGCTAGCTTCTCGGCTTCAGAAACAACATTATGAGTCAAGTGCGCATTGAATGTAAATGATAGCGCATACCTGTTTGCTTTTCATCCTTCTGTCTCTTCCACTCCCTCTCTACCAGCTCGAGGAACACAATCTGTTTAATGGCGACATGGCCTACCACAAATAGCAGCTGGCTCAGCTCAAACGCATCCCCCAAGTCAGACCCCCCGTTGCCGGCTTGCGAAGATATGGGCACGGTCGTTGCATCATCCGATCCGTCGCCCACTGCAGGATCCTCGTCCATGGCATCGGGATCCTTTTCTGTAGGCTCTGTCTGATCGTCTAACTTTGGCTTACGGTCTTTATTGAACGCCCTGATCGTAAGTTTTTTGATGATTTCGTTGCAGAGGACATCAGGATGTTCTCCCAGAGCATAGATAGTGTTGATAGCTTGTTCTGCAAGTCCAAACCAGTCTTTCGAGCGGCAAGGCATTTCGATAGCGGCTTGTAACTTGCGGAATATAGGGTTGCTCATCTCCAGGCGCAGAGTTTTATCGAGGAGTGAACCTTTGACCTTCTTAGCGCTGCCGTTCAAGCGCTGTAGTGCAACACAAGTGTAGCGAGAGAGTGTAAGATCAGACTGGATTCCGATTAACACTCATCCGAAACAAGAATAGGTCATTTTCGTACCTTCCCAAGCGCGCCTAGTCCAACCTTCAACATGGTTTCGACTCGGTCGGTCAGCACGCTTCGCTTCGCTAGTGCCAACATCCCGAGGACGATAATAGCACCACGTCTTTGAGGCTTCGGTAATGGCTTGCTGGTACCTGAAGCAGTGTTCATTTTTGACCGGGCATAGACCTGAGTTGACTTACTATATACTTGCCACAACTTGGCAATAATATCATTGTGGACCTGATTATCATCCATCATAATACGCATCATCTCTTCTAAGCTCGTTAACTCTGCGAGTGTCGCGTCATAGGTTTGTCTAGAGTGACGGTTTTTAGGGTAAGGGAATCTTCAGGAGAAAATCCAAAAACGCACTCTATCATGTTCTTTGCGATACGGTTGACTTGATCCTTTGCTGACATGGTGTTGTCGGCCAAAGGCTCAAAATATAGACTTCGATAACATTCCAACAGTCGCGAACGAATGCCCTTGAGCTCCTTGCCGTCTTCCGAAGTTGATGTGCTGTTGTCCTTCGTCCATATAAGATGGATCATCTTCTTGATTCCAACCTGAAAGCTTTCATGTTAAATATATTCTAGTCGCAGTAACGGAAGAATTACCCTCGCACTATCAAAGTGATACTCGTAGGCAACGCGGAAGAAGTCGATTGCCTCGAGCACTTCAGCCTTGTGTGTGGACCCGAGTAGCTCGCCCATAGTATCCATCGCCTCTTCAACTGCTCGAATAAAGGTAAGCGCCTCGGCATAGTATTTCTTGCGTAAGCGTAGCTGGAGAAGTTTGTTTCCTTCCAGGGCCGCGAGGGCCTCCTGTTCACTGGAAAGTGCTGCGATATCGAGTTGAGACTTCCGTGGGCCAAGTTTGGAGCGCTTGTTTGATTTCCTCTTGGGTGTTCCTTCCTCACCATCAACAGACATCGATGGCTCGTCTTCTTCGGTATCACCAGCTTCACTATCTTGCTCTTGTTCCTCCTGATTATCAACATCCATTTGATCCTCAGACTTGACCTTCGCTCTATAACGTAGGGTTTGACACTGAGTTGAGAAATATAGAAAACAAGTACTTACCCTTTCTTTTCCTTCGATGACGATTCGTCCTGGTCAACATCCTCTTCGCTGTCTTCTGGATCCTGCTCTTCTTCGTCCTCGTCCTCGCCATTTCGCTCCACTGCTTTGCCCACGCGATCCTCAACCTGCGCTAATTCCTCGTTGACACCCTTGAACTCTGTTTCAAAGACTGATAACTCCAAGAAACCACCGTGCATGAGCCCATATGGATGTGTTAGAAGCAGTTTTATCAAAAGAGAAGCTGCACCCTTTCGCACAGTAGCGACCTTGTCGGATAGTGCGGAAACTGCGACTCTAGTGATGGAGAGACGGTGTTTCGGGAATTTGACTCTCAAGTCACAGAGCTTTGAAAGCACCTGTAAGACTTTAGCGCGGACATATGAAGCAACGTCCATGACACGCTCGAGAAGAAGTTCATAAAGTTTGGTGATCTGACTCTGGACATGCTTCTGGTCTTCTTCTGCTCCAGATGTCGCCAGTTCGGCGATGATAAAACCAATGACTTCGACTATGGCGACGCGCATGGGATATGACTTTGATCGACCAGTTAGGCATTTATACATAGACCAAGACTTACTGACAGGACTTACCTCCGAGTCGAGCTGGTCAAGAAGTAAGCTGAGCTGTTTGAGAAGCGACCTGGGCGCTAGCTCTGCAAACTTGGCGAGAAATCTCGCAAACACTCTGGGCCCCTTCTGATCTTGACCATTAAATGACTTCGCTGCTATTTCACGCAGTATTTCGTCGCCAAGTTGAGCATGGTCGAACTCGTTCGTAAGAACTCCGAGACATTCGGCCATCGGCTCAGAAAGGTGTTCATAAAATTGGAGAGATTGCATGATGGTAATTTGCGCTGCCAGGGAGTGATTATGGTGCTTAACCGCGAGACATATAATCTTGTAAACGCCAAGTCTGATATTATTCGATTTCATGTATTGCTCGCTCTCAGTTACGTGGTACGCGGGACGTGTCATGCAGCTGAGTATGATTTTGAGGAAAGTTGAAAACTCTGAAATTAGGCAGGTACATACGTGATGAATGCTTCCCTCTCCGCAGTAGTCGTCCATATCCTTTGTGATTGTAAACGCAGAACCTTGCTGATCAAAAGTAGTGTTGGGTGAATTTGGTCTATCCATGTCCAAGATTCGGTTTTTTTGTTCGACGCCGTGCGTGAAGAGCCTTTTCCTCCTGCCTTTCCACCTCTACCCCTACGTGGTTTCTGTATGATTGGGACGTCGTCTCCGTCGGATTCCTTGACCTTCTCCACAGCCGAAACGAACCACTGCAAAAGGAAACCAAAGAGTTCCAAGGGAAGTTTGTGGGACATATATCCATCTTGGTCGCCGCGATCTATATCCCGCAGTGTTGCGTCTAGTTCAGCTTGAAGACCAGAAGAGATGGAGTCAAGTAGTTTGCTCATGACCGGGCCAGGCACTGATTTAGAGTGTTTTAACAGGCTTCTGTATACATCGAAGACCTCCGGGTCCGTAATTGCGTCACTAGATTCTGCAACGGCCTCGACGGCCGCTGAAGGCACGTTCAAACTAACGTACAACAGGGGTCAGGAGGTGCACAGACCTTCCAGGAGGCGCTCCGGATCCTCTTCTTCGGGATTATGCTCATGTGGTATTTCATAGTTTTCGTTGTCTTGCAGAGACTGCAGCTCCTCCTGGAGGTCGAACCTGATTGTCATGGCCGATAGAGATTGTAGTGCAGGTTGAAGCCTTGGACGCGTCTATCACGCGCCGGTGACATTATGTGACGACGTGACCTTGGCGTCTAAAAGTCGACTCTTACTGCTCCGTACTCGAGTGCACAGGTTATGTTGACTGTTTGAAGGTTATTGAAGCTCTGTCCCATCGGATAAAACTAAAAATTCTTTTTTGCCTCCAAGACCTTACAGGATGGGGACGTAAAATGTAAGTCCTCAAAAATCATTGACAGGCACTCTAATATAAAGTTGGTCTAAACTGCCAGATTGGATGTGGCACGGGGACAGCGTGCGCCTGAAATGCGCCTGATGCCCTTCTTTCTACAGTTCTTCCATATACCAGCAAACAGATGAGCGAAGTGGTCTCAAATCCCAACAATGCAGGATCCGATGTGGTGCATGACAGAGACGCCATGTATTACTTGATGCCAATCACCATAAAAGTGAGCCCATTAGAAAGGAAAGGGACGATTCATACACTGATCAATCGGATTAGGTAGAGGACACTCTATTCAAGCTGCCGAGGCACAGTTTCATGCAGCACTCTCCAATCTTTAGGGATATGTTCATGGTTCCTCAGCCCGCAGGGGTTGGTGGCACGACTCAGCCAGTTGATGGCTCCAGCGACGCTCAGCCATTAGAATTGGCAGTCAGTAAGACTGATTTTCGATACCTTCTAGAGGTGTTGTTTCCCTTGTACGTTATCCGAATAGCCTATCATACTCTCTGAGATTGAAGATCATTTTTCCAGGGATATCCCGCCATCGCAGAACCTCCCCAAGGAGGGTTGGATTGCAGTCTTAAAACTTTCAAACATGTGGGAGATGGATAAGGTCAGGGAGCTTGCTATCACCAAGCTCACTGCCTGTACCATGGATTCCATCGAAAAAATCCTTTTATCGAGGGAGTATCACGTTCCCGCATGGCTGCGTTCTGGTTATCAAGAGTTCGTTGACCGGGAAGCAATGCTCTCCGATGACGATTGTCAGAAAATCAGCTATCGTTCCGCTACTCAGATTTTTAGAATCCGTGAAGATAAATTACGACGGCAATATAGAGGCAACTATGGTACCCCCGCTCTAACGATAGAGACGGAATTCAAGGACGAGTTGGCCTCGGAAGATGCCTTTTTTACATCGTACTCGAATCGATCGATGCTATGAACCTTCTCAACAGCTACATACACGCCGGCGGAAACGGACACTTGGTTTGAGTGAGACAAAGTGTGGCACGTCCAAGGATCCCTACTGACCACATAGGTCGCTATTCTAGGATCCGTTTTTATCTCATATTTGATACCCATCCACGCGGCTAATTTGTTCAACAAAAAGAAGGTTAAATACATCAGGGAGGTTCACAGTAGCCTTGATGTCCAACTTTGATGAAGTTGGGGACCATGAAGTTGCACGGATTTGCGAAGTTGGGCTGCAAATCGTGCTCTGGGGCCACTGGCGTAGTAGTCCATCAGACCAAGGTCCATTGGACCTTGGTTCATTTGTATCACTTTGGCTGCAGCCCCATCACCTCAATTAGAGCTCCGGTCTCTTCGACGTCACCATGCTGCTGTGTATTACTATTAGATTATTGTATTCAAAAGGCCAAAAGCTCGTTATATTGAACAATCAGAGGATGGTTTTCTATACATATGACTCAATAGATCAAAAATTGACTTGGAATTGCTGCTTGTAAAGGCTCAATTAGGCTAGGAAATCACCCAAATGTACATTACTATTATCAATTATCAGCATCAGTAGTGAGAAAAATTGTGCAATGGGGATGGTTGGAAATTATAATACATAGACTATAGTACTTACATGATTTTCTAGTTATTGATAAATATATAAAGAGGGACTAGCTATCATTTTCATGTCAATAACACATTTTTATTTAAAGAATTTCTGAACTTTTCCTCTCGTGTACGATCCTTGGCTTCGCTGGCGTAATAGTCCACTGGCATTGGGCTAAGGTCCAATAGACTCCCGCTAAGACCAGGGTCCCATCAACTTCGGGAAGTCTTTCCGGATTCTCCGACTGAACCGAATAGAACCGTTTCGTGCTAAACGCGTCGTGTTGAAAAACCGTGTCATAAGTGGTGTATATAGCGGTTAGGTCTTCTGCCAACTTGATGACCAACTTCGTGCCCAACTTTCCCTGATTACCATAAACGGGAAAAAAATGATCTATGATTCTATTTCAAATTTATTTCTCACGTCCAATCTCACCTTACCAAATTTCACGCTCGGGGTCATTCACAGTAGACGTCCCCAACTTAGCTCCCAACTTTGTCAAAGTTTGACGTGAAATCGGGTGCCAAGTTGGTCTCAAGTTGGGCCCAAATTTGGCTACTGTGAACCACCCTATTCACACAATCTAATCAGCTATTTATCCAGAGGTCAGCGAGTGTGGCGTAGGTCGTCGTAGATCATCGTTACATCGCAACCCTGACTGTGGATCATCGCTACGTCGCTAGAATAAATCCCGTAAATTCATCTTGTGAAAATCGTAATACTCGCCACTCGCCGCTCTTCCCACATGGGCCCAAAGTGCTGGAAGAAACGTTCAAAATCAGCACTATAAAAGGGATGCGTTACGTATACAAACAATGCACTGATCATTATAATAGGATGTTCGTCCATGGGCCGAGAGCTGTTTCAACCATAGCGTATTAGCGGGCTAGCGATGGCATTTCCGTATATCGTTGAACTATGATATACGTGTTGGCCGAGGATATTATATCAGGCACAAATCTCCTTGTGAGGAGATTCAGGGAAGTTGAAATAATAACTGTGGAAGATATGAAATAACAACTATGGAGTACAGGAGCAATTTAGGTCAACTACCAACATTTTGGTTAGAAAAAAGAGACAAGGCGTTCACTAAACTGCGTCAGTCTGAATTGGCGCCACCTGCCCACCCTTCGCAGCGGTAGGCGTGAACGTATGCCAGCGATCGTTGAACCTGACGTCTAAAAACAAAATTGGGCTGTGAGAAATAGTTCAACGAAGGGCAACACATCGCCTACGTACCCAGTGGTCGCCCTCCATACATATATTGCTGGAATTTCGCTATGTAACACATTGTTATGAGTGAGAAGAAGACAAGGGGTAGCAAAAAGCAAGCATACCGATAGCAGTCTCGGCCTCCGCAACTTGAGCGAATTGAACCACACCACAACCCTTCGAGCGGGTACCGTCAAATAGAATCTCAGCCAGCTCTACCTGACCCGTAGTTTCAAAGAGCTCGACAAGATCCTCGTTAGCCGTTGACCATGGAAGCTGGGTGGACACTCAGCCGTTGGCCGTTTGGAAAACAAGATTGAAATACATACGTTGCGAACCATAATCTGCTGGCTGGGCTCGGCCTCAACGAATGCTCCGGCACCCTGGTACCCACCAACATTTCCACCGTAGCCACCACCCCCGTAGTTATCCATCCTCATTGCACCGGGAGCAGCTCCCTGGTCTGGGCCAGAATAGTCGGCGTATAGGTCTTGGTTTGAGAAGTCGCGGCCAGCACCCCCGTGGCCTCCGCCAAAGCCCCCACGGAAGCCTCCACCTCTGAGACCACCACGCAATCCACGGCCACCTAAGCCGCGGGGAGCACCGCGGAAGCCCCCACGGAATGCACCAGGGCCCGAGAGGCCGGCATACCGATCCTGAAGGAAAGTTACAGAAGGGTGGCGATGGCGAGTGGGTTGAGTGGACATACCTCTCTGACCTCCAACGTACGGCCGTACCACTCGAAACCGTGGTACATGCCTAGGATGTGATGTTAGCACAATCATATCTAGAGAATATCAGCATGACTTACTGATTGCTTGCTGAGCATCTTTTTGCGTCTCAAAGACGACTGTTCCGGATCCTTTGGGCCGGCCATCCGCGCCGATGTTGATATCAGCGCGGATAATGTTACCAGCAGTACGGAAGAGGTCTTTGAGATCTTGCCATCCAGCTTGGTAAGGTAACTGCGTTCATGAAAGTTAGACAAAGAGTTCCTTTGCAGGGGGACAAAAGACACCCACGTTTCCAACATAAAGCTGGTTACCGGGATTGGCTTGAGTACCAAAGTAGTTATGTGAGGGAGGACGAGGCGGTGGGGCAGCATTCAAACCCTGACCGGCCATAGCCATACCAATTTTACCTGGAACGGGTGTAGCACCAAAACGAGCTTCGTTTTCACGGTCCTAAAAGTCAAGTTATTGAGTGTGAGCATGAAGTGCCTTGTTGGGCGCACCTCGCGAATGAAGACAGGCCGTCCGAGAAGAGGCTGCTCAGATAGCTCCCTGATAGCACGCTGGGAGTCTTCTTGAGAAGCGAACTCGACAATGCTGTCAAGTATTGAGTACAAGGGCAAGATAACCAAAACAGAAAGTACTGACCCGCAGCCCTTCGACACCCCTGTTGGCGTAACGAGTACTTCGGCGAAGAGAACCTCACCAGCTGCCAACCCCAAAAGAATCCTATCAATATCCTCTCTACAACTCGACCATTCCAGCACAAAAAAACTGAAGAAAAAAACACTCTCGACCTCAGCCACAAACTCAGAATCCTGCTCCTGCTCCAGTTCGTCGGAACTACGCCTCGGGAAAGTGTGCACATGTTGGAAAATAAACTCCAAAAGCTCCGCATCACCCCGCACCACCCACACGCCTCTGCCCGGGGTCCACTTCCACTACTGTTGCTGCTGAAGCCAACACCATTCCAAAGAAATAGACACAAAAAACTAATCTGAAATTCCCCCACCCACCTCCCCTCATGAATTCCATTAGGTCGCGGTACTTGACATCGTAGCTGAGGTTACCGACATAGACGCGGTTCTCTCTCTTGCTGATTTTGGCGAACTCTACTGCCTCCTCGTGATCCGCATTCATGGGGCCCCCAAGGGAACGTGCGAACGTATCCACGGGCTTGCGGTCGCGGTCACGGCTGCGGGAGCGTGTCCTAGAGCGGCTCGAGCGGGACCTGGACCTTGAACGGCGACGAGAGCGCCGAGGAGAGGCAGAACGACGCCTGGAGCGGGAGCGGCTCCTGCTACGCGAACGCTTACGACGCTGAAAACGTGGTCGACCATGAGTAAAAAAGAAAGAAAAAAAATGGCATGCACACAACTACTTACGTCGCTTCCGTTACGCCTGTCAGGCTCCCAATGGTCGCCTCCACCGCGCCTGGAGCGCCCTTTGAAAGGCACTGAAAGTTTGAGGTGAGGGTAGCAAAAAGAGAAAAAAATAGCACAACGCACCAGATTCACGCCTGTCACGGTCCCTATCTCTGTCCTTTTCCCGATCCCTACGTCCATCCTTGTCGCGGTCGTCGCGGTCCCTGTCCCTGTCCTTATCACGGTCATAGTCACGATCCCTATCCCTGTCTCGATCCCGTTCTCTGCCGCTGCTGCTCACAGGTGCTATAATGGCCTTTTCTTCCGAATCATCTTTGTTCTTCATGTCGACGTCCATCTTGCAGTGTTTGAGGATTGAAGGAGACGAGGTGAGGTTGAGCAATAGGGGGATGTGTGTGTGGTGGGTCACAAGGAGAAAAACGAGCTGACTCAGTATTCGACTCCGAACAAAAATTATGTAATACGCGCACGTCGAAGCACCTGCGCCCGCCCAGTCTGGCAGTTACGCTGCACCCCCATAACATCCTGTACCCCTAAGAAACAATGACCTACCTTCTTGCCTGGATAAATCAAATCTTTTCACCCCGTTCACATGAACTGGCCGTGAAATGAAGTAATTAACAGTCTTGAATGTCGTCCAAATTGACAGCCTACGAAAAAATATTGTATCATGTTGCTGCTGTAGCGTCGAAGTCTCTGACTCTCCCGTTGTACTCTCACAACCGCAATATAGGGCTTCTGGATGCCGAAAATACTGCTGCAGAGTGACTGTATTAAAATGGATCTTACTTATAACCACTTTTACTCTTTGATTAATATGGATTCTTTCAACCCAGCGGCCCGGAGTTCACATCGCCACAGCGCCACACCTAGACTTGACGATCGACGAGTGAATGATTTCATCCTGGAAGAAATTTTTATAATTTTGCTCAATTTCCGCTGAAATGTATTGGTGCGAGATATCGTGCATGAAAACCAATCACTTATGGGGCACGACCCTTCAGAACGAGGTAGAAGTTTATGCTTAGAAGTTCAAGCATGGCCGCACAAATTAAACAATTCAAAGCCGGAGATCTAACTCTGCATCTCTAATTTAGAGCTAAAATGAGATAGACTCGTTACGTATGATATGTACGGAAATGACGCCACATTACGAAGTGTCGCCACATCGTGCGTGAGTTTTAAACTGACAAAACAACAAATTTTTTCCTCGTGTGTACGTGGAAAAATACAAAACAACGCACTACGGGGAATCCCTAAATAGTCGGAAGGCGGTGTTGTCTAAGCAACACCAGAATTCGCAAAGCCTACAAAAACCACTAGAATCGTACACACAAGGCACGCAAAGCTAATTCTCAGTCACATCTTCGAACCCTTTCGTCGAACCTGAACCCAGAAAAGAGACTTAAGAAACCTCAAGTAGGGATCATGGTCGGAAGAGACCGCCAGTATTTTCGTTCCGTCCCTAGCACGACAATGCCCGTGAGCTACTTGGTCAAAGGAACGATTTATGACAAGCTCACCGTCATATGCGCAGGTGGAGGTGGGCCCACGGGCTACGCGAGGGATTCAGCGATCCTCTTCTGTGGAAACTTTGAGGAAACGACTTACAGGTGTGTTCAGTACATCATTATCATCAGACACCAGCGGGGCGCCGGAGGATTCGGACTGCATCACGAAACGCGAGCATCAGTGCCAACCCAGAAAAGTCTAGAGCAGGAAGCGCGTACTGGGCTATAAATAGACCCACCCTCGATATATGGCGGCGGCGGCGCGGGTGCATTCGGGAGCGGGTATTCGTTACTGTGCTGGTGCTGGGTATTAGGTTGAAAGTGTTGCTGCTGTTGATAGATAGACATCCCGGGGGCACTTGGGTACCCCCACGCGGGCGGCTGCGTAGGTGCTTGCGGCTGGCTGGTCTTGAACCAATATCCACCAGGCATGTTTACGTGACCTGCACCGTCCGAAGTATTTTCTGCATCCATTTGACGCTGCGCGCGACGGTGCGTCAGGTAACACAACGTCAGTGCAAGTGTAAATATCACCGCTGGGAAAAAAGATACACCATCAGATATTTTGTGAAAAAAAAAATCGCAGTATGACGCACCGACTACGATCCCGGCAATAATTCTGGAGGTAGGAGTACTACCATTGCCAGTGAAAACATGAGTGTGAGCATTCACGCTCGACACCAGAGAGATAAGGGAAAGGAAGACTATATGGGCATGAGGGAATGGCATGTGCGTACAGGTATGCTTGAGAAGGTGGGGTGAGCGAAGAAGCGACAATTCGCAGAGATACTGGGGTTATATGTACTCTTCGGTTCACACCTACCCTGACGTCATGTATAGGCTATGGTAGAAAATAGATAACACAGCGTGAACGCGGCACTTGGTTAGTTCGCTAGGCGCCGAGCTGGGGAGTATGTAGCAACTGGGCGCCGAGACTCTCGGTCAAATAATTTCCAGCCGCCCAACACATTAGTGTATGAGCCTCACTGCCTTGCCCAGGCAAACTTATCAAGTGCGCACTTTTGGAGATTTGACCGCGATCTTACGCGAACTCTTACACGATGTGGGAACCATATAATCCTCAGCCCTGAGATGATGGGGTTTGTTCATAGTACATACACCACTGGGCGTGTTCTACCTCCGTGGCCGAGTCCCAGGTTGTCCCAAGACGTTGGACACATGGTAGTGCACCCATCCCTAACCCTGGAAACGACGCCCGAGTCGCAAAATGAACGTGCGCAAAGACTACGGTGAATCTTGAGAAACAATCGAATACACAGAGTACACACACTTGCTTGATGTACATTGTACATAACAAGGAGCTAACGGAATTGAGTTTGAATCCCATGAGAAACGTGTACACGGAGCAAGGTCCAAGGGATATCGATTCGAGACCAGTAAGTTACTGTACATCGGGTGCTTAATTCGTTTGAGTTGATGCCACTAGGACCAGTTGAGATGGGAAGGTAAACAAAGAGAGATAAAAATCCAGAATAAGTAATGCGAGAGGACTGGGGCGACGGGAGAGTGTAGGGATGTGTACCAATACCCAGTAGACGTACGCTTGTTTCTATAGATCATTATCAGCCAGCCACGGGTGTATGCGAATCATATCAGCCACAATCATAAGTGAACCATAAGTAGGCAACGCATGTTTTCATCACCAAACCTCCGATCGCACTAGATGGAGAAGAAGCGAGAGCACAAGCAGAAGCGTGGGATGCACGACTACCAGCACCTCACAAGCTGCTCTTAGCGGCATCGTCGCCCGCGACGAGTTCTAGCATATGGTCGATGATCTCCTGCGGCGTCGTGACATGCCAGCTCGCGAGCGTGCGCTTGCTGCTGTGCCCAACAGCGGTAGTAAACACCGCGTCGGGGCGGATTGCGAGTTTTACGGGTGGCATCGGGCTGTCTCCACCAACAAGCGTGACGGACAATGGCGCGGGCAGCGTCGCTTCGGTCGTCCCAGGGGGGAACAGTTGCAACGCGCGGAACATGTCTTCGTCGGTCTGCGAGTGAGCATTACAGTAGTCAGTTTCATATTGCTTCATCGGCCGATATGAAAAGTTGAACGCGAACGCACCTTGTCGTCACCAGCACAGAAGATGAACTCGGCATCAGGGTTTTGGTATAGAATTCGCTTGACGATCTCGCCCTAAGAGCACAAGAGCAAAACAATGATAAGTGCCTGCTACACACGTTGCAAAAAATGCCAAGAAAATTAACCTTATTCACCGCAATCGGCCTAACCTCCAAGTTCTTTTTCCCAACCAACACCTCAATCGGACGCTTGTGCGCCAAGTTATTCTCTAGCAGATCCTGACACTGCCTGCATTGGAATAGCCTATCCACACCCCACCACGATCGATCAGTCAAGGTATGAAACAGTGGAGACACTATGAATAGAAAAAAAGCACAACGCACCCCCACTCTGGGTCGCTCCCGCGATAATGCCACGTGATGGAGCTCTTCTTCGTCTCGATGTGGCTCCCTGTCGTGCGTTCAGTGTAGTATCTGAAGATCTCCGCGACCTCGCCAAGCCACTCCATGTCCAGGTTTTCCGTGAAGTTCACCCACTCCGTGCTGCCCCGCTCACGTACGAACCCGCCGTGTTCCGCGCTACACAAACAGTCAAACATCTTTAGCATCGCCTCGTTTGATAGAGGAGGAAACATGCGCACCTGAACCCAACGTTCTTGAGGTGTCCGAGGTGCAGCTCGAGGAACGCGCCGTCGCGTCCTGAGATGATGTATACGACGTTGCGCGGGTCAGCGGAGAGCCGCTCGAGCGCCTCGAGAGCGCTCGCCGAAGGGATCGCCATCGATGGTGTCTTCACGATTGGCGCCAGGGTTCCCTAACAGATTTTGAGCAGTGAGCGTCAAACCGAATGTTAATGGGGAAAAGTGGGATCATCGGAGGCGAATTGTGGAAGAGAAGGGAAATGGAATGATATGAAATTTGAAGGGTGTGGGGTTGAAAAGATAAATGAAGGGATAGAATGACGGGCAAATGGGTGTGCGTGGGAGGTGAAAGATGAGATATAACGTGCCCGAAATGTCCGGACACATCATGATAAGATAATACGAAAACAGAAGATGTCAGTTAAATCGGGCATCCTCAGGAGCAGGAGCCACTATCACCGATAAGAGGACAAGCGATACACGAAACGCAAAAAATCCTGCTCGCTAGCAGCCAGCACCGCAGACACTGACACGCCGACGAAAAATACCCGGGAAATCAAAGAAATACTCACATCATAATCGAACAAAAACAACCTTCTTGCCTGCGTCTTGCCCTCAATCGGTAGCCCAGCCACACGGTAGCGCTCTCTTAACAGCTCCCGGGGAATATATGGCGTCATGCGCGCCTGACCTTGGCCGTCGACGAGCCCGAGCAGCATCTTTACCAACACGGCCGCCCAGGTGTGGGACGTGTGCGTCGTCACCACGCGATACAGCTTCTCCTGACGGCGCGCCTTTTCCGCTGGGGACATCGAGAGCCCGCGATTGATCGCTGCAGCGACGTCCTACATTGATAGGTTAGTGGTGCATACCATAGGAAGGGAGAAATACGGACACCAAGGTTCCATGGATTGACAAGCAGCGCGTCCTCCATGTTCTTGCTGATTCCCATGAACTCGCTCAGCACTAGCGGCGAGTTCTTCGGACCCTCGAGCTTCTTCTCCGCGTCCGTCTGCTCTTGCTCATCTTCTCCTTTTACGGCCTCATTTTGCGCGATCACAAACTCCATCGATGTCGTGTTCATGCCGTCACGTAGCGGTGTGATCACCGCGAGGTCTGCGACGGATAGAAGTGCGTAGAATTCGTCCTTTTTCAGCGTCTGGTGGCTTTCGACTGTCGTCAGTATCAGAGTCTTGGATACCATAAGCGCTACTCACTAGTGATGGACAGGGATAAAGTCGAGACTGCCGTACTCTCCGTTGATGTGCGCAACGAGCTCTGACACGATACGCTCGAGCTTTGGCGAGTCCGTCAGCGCGGGAGAGGTCACCTGGATCATAACCACGTTGCCGATCCACTGCGGGTAGTCCTGCAGCAGTTTCTCAAACGCGCGGAGCTGCGACAGTGTGTTAGTCTAATTGATGGCACGAGGACGCGACGCACCTTTTGCAGGACGCCCTTGACGACGTCAAGCTTGTCGCGGCCGACGATGATCTTCTTTCCCTCGTAGAGCGTACGCAGCGCCTCGATCTTGGGCTGGATACCGGGCCGCTTTCTGTATAGGTGTCAGTGGGAGGCTGTAACGACAACACGGCACGTACATGTCACGGCCGACACGCTCTGCGTCGACGCCGACGGGGCAGTGCATGATGCTCGTGACATGGCCCTCGACATCGATACCACGGGAGGTGGTTTCATATCCACACACACGCACGCACGTCGACGTGAAATGCCGCGAGTACGAGTAGGTCTAGAGAGGAAATAGATAAGATAAGATGAAGAACAACGAGAGAGCACGGACCTGGAAGCAGATGAGGTTTGCGCCGAGCATGCCGTCAAGAATCTCCTTGCGACGGGGCAGGCAGCGGAAGATCTCGGAGCTCGGGAATGGCGTGTGCACGAATAGGCCAATGACGACCTCGGGGATCGACTCGCGGACAAGACTGGAGTAGAGGAAGTGACGTCAGTGTGGGTAGGGGTGGGACTTTGACGTATGACGCACCGCGGCAGCAGGAGCAGATGGTAGTCATGCACCCAGATGAGGTCACCTGGGCGGTACACCTCGGCAATGCGGCGCGCAAATGCAGCGTTGGCCGCCTCGTAGTAAGGGTAGTGCGAATCCGCAGAAGCGTACTCGGTTGCGACATCCTGCCACAGAAGATAGTGGAATAGCGGCCAGAGGGCTATTGTGCCATGTCAGACACAGTGAATAAGAAGATAATCAAACTGACTCTGTTTGCAGTATCCGTCATAGTGGCCATGGGCGACCTTGTCATCGAGCCAGACAGGGACGTAGGTGATCTTGGTCTCGTCTGCTGGGTCGCTGTCCTTGGGCTGGTATGATGCCAGAGCATCGTCAAGCGCTGCGCGGTCGCCGGGGCTGATAGTGTCTGGCGCGATGTGGTCGTTGGGCGATGTCGGAGAGAGAATATCGCCGGTCCAGCCGATGATGAGTTGTTCGTGGGTAGCAGCGAGTGACTGGATCCCAGATATCATCGCAGCATGTCCATAGCGCGGGGCAAGCGTCCAGACTGGTGCAGGGGATGGAGGTGTGACATCTGCTGGAACTGTGGGTGGCGTCGGCGGCGGAGAGATGACTCCAGGACGAGTGTTCAGAGTAGCAGTGACTGGAATATAGTGGCAGACATGCAAAACACGGCCGGACAACGGGATGTTGGCGTCGCGATGTTGCTGCTCAAGAGCGCGAATGTCGGCGCGGACGGCCTCGAGGGAAATGTCGTCTCCTTGACGAGTGTAAGGTTCCGAGAACGAGTCCATAGTCGAACTTTGAAAGTTGAGGAGAAGAAAGTGGCCGCTGTACAACTTATACCTTAGCTTATCACCATCGATGATGTCGAATACCTGTTATGGAAATTCCACATTCTGCCGAGATAGACCCTGCATCCCATAAATTCGCCAATTCTTCCCAATCTATACATCTTCTTCATCGATGCAATCGGACGCCGACCCATATCTGTACCGCTCGACGCCAGAAACAGTCCTTCCAACTCGATGCGGCCATCACAGATCCAGTGCGGCTGTCTCATTCACATTCGATGGATTCTATTGCGAATAGCGCGGCGCTTGGTACCTCCGTCACGCATGTCTCAAGGGGGTTCTCCACTGAGTTCGTTCTGGAGTGAGCGAATTCACTTGAAGGGTACCCAACTAGTTTATATCTGTGTTAGGTCTTCTCAGATCTACGGGTATTCAAACAAGAGTACTTGCCACTTGGTCGCTCCCCATAGCTCTGCTCGAATTGAAGCAACACCTCAGGCTTCCAAGTTCAAAGTTTGCCTCAGACACTCGGTTCGGCTCTGGACCTGGACCTATATCCTTTTCTTCATCGAGTCTACGGATGACCGCCAGAAACCAGAATGTCAACATGACCGAGGTCTGCTATCATTGAATACGCCACACGTCAATCTCGGTTCTTTTTATCATCTAACCATTTCACTTCGAATACTTTGGTTCTGGCCACCACTTTTGTACATTTTTCGTACCCCTTCTGTCCGGCTTAACCCTAGACTTGCCCAGTGCTCTTCTCGTTCCCCACTCTGCACCCTTTGTCGAGGTGGAAACGACACGAAACGTCAATATATATATAATTAGGTCCTACCACCCTCCGCCTGTCACATTGTCTCTCAGTCGGGTAGCGCTACTAGTGGGTCTTTATCAAGATCCGCTGATGGCCATCACGCCCCCGAGCCAACCGCAGCGCCCATCCCGGACTTTCTGTCAAAAGCGGCGCACAGTCTTCAAAAAAATATCACACCGACCGGAAAGTCTATGTGTGCGTGCATCGAGTTCACGCGACCAATACCGAGTCATTTTCAATGGGCGCTATCAGTTGTGGCAAGACCTGTGGATATACGGCGTCTATCGATTTAGCTTGTGGATGTGGTACCCAGCAGCGCCATCGTCATGCAGTTATATCTTTTCGTTGACCACGTTCTTCATGTGCTAGAAATGGGCACTGATACACTTTATAGTACAACCACATACAATCACGTCAGACTAGGTCGTCTCGGCGTTCATGGGTGCATACATACCTTTAGACGGCGAGTTCATCAACCATCCACCGAGCTTACCCGCCGTTTCCATCAAGGTAATATATGATTATGAATTTATTGAAATCCGGTGGCTGCTGGTTCTGCCCAATCGGCCAAAGCTGGCCAACGATATACCGAAATGCTACCAACGGCCTGCTATGGTTGGCACAGCTCCCATGGCCGACCGTCTCATTGTAAGCATTGTTTGTGACGCATACGTTTTAGCGTGCTGATCTTAAGCTTTTATTTTAGAAAATTTCCCCCATATGGGAAGAGCAGTAGGTGTCGAGCTGTGTTGAGTATTACGATTTTCACGAGACGACCTGCGCCACACTTCTGGCCCTAGATAAATAGACGTAGATTGAATCGGCTCTTTTTGAACAAATCAGCTACATGGATGGATATTAAATATCATATATAAATCAATCCTAGAACAGCGAACTATGTGCTTGAAAATGGTTGATAGAGATCCTTGGACGTGGACTGTGTCTCACTAGCAAATATCCATTTGCGCCGGCGTGTATCCTTCCTCATAATGGAGGTCTCTTACTACCTACCCAACTCATCCTCGTCGTATGTTCTTGAGGAGGATTCAATATCATCATTGTTGGTGCCCAAAAACTAAGCATCCTCCATATGTGCCCGTGAGAGATCGGCGATCATTCACAAGCTGAGCGTCAAATGGTGCTGCGAAGAAAGCCATAAAGGTTCCATATGGAATATGAGATCAGAATTCAAAGTAAATAGGGACATAGAGAAAAGTGGAGTAAACATCCAAGGCTATACAGTGATAGTGAGTAAGGGGGCATCATACCGGACTCAGTGAATAATTCTACAGAAAGAAAATGCGAGGCATGTGGGAGAAATCGTCATCTAGTAATCCTCAGAACCGCTATCCTGTCCGGCGCCATTGTAAGCAGTACCATTCAAGTGCACCTTGCCGTTGACCTTGGGCGCCCCATTCATGTGGTTTCCACTTGTAATGACAGCGAGCCTAGAAAGCGCATTCTGTATCTCAGGCTCCGCAGACAAGTCCTGCTGTACTGCCAAAGTTGCGTGGGCCTGAACAGGGAGAATCCCGTGCTGAGTTATG
>JABCKI010005984.1:0-20474 GCA_018282025.1 Sphagnurus paluster
AATGCATCAGCTGATGTGACTGTCTCGAGGACTGAATTTTGCTGATAAGAGCCTTCTCAACTGATCTCCTCCATCCCCTACATTGCACACTCTCGATAGCTATTCTCGGCAGCTCATGTTCAAGAGAGTAGTAATAGATATATGCATATTTATTTTATTACAGGTTTGTCCTGTGAAATAGTTTTTCCGAGAGCCATTTTATTTGAGTGTCTCGAGGAGTGGTGAAATACCGTAATGCAAACCTATACTTTCTCTTTCAAAACCCTTCTCAACTTCTGGCAAGGTGGCTTATCTTATCGCTGTCTGACGATGTTTTGAATGGCAGATCTACATAATTACGGTTTTGAAAGACCTTGCTAGCGCAAGGTGATGCCTATGAGGCTCGCAAAATACTATCTTTCTTCCCATAACGATATCGATACAATACGTATTTGGCCAAATTCCATAGCCACTGCATGCGTGGTCACGAAGTGGAAACCGAGATCCAGACAGATCATCTGTTCCTGCTGCACCCTACCAATCTTTCTGATGCCCATATACGAGAGCGATGACGTCCATCGTCACACACGCCGTATACACGTTAACGAACTGGCATGGCCTATCACGGTCCTTCCATTATTTATGCGATACCACGTTTCGTTGGTAAGAAGTTGTCTTCCCTAGACCTTTGTTTCAGGATCGATCTCATAAGAGAAAAGCCAAGCTAGAACGACTAGAAACTAGGAAGCACAGGCAAACGAGATGCCGCGGGTTGAGATTAGTACAACCAAGGTCGCCCTTCCTGCATCCCATCCCCTGCATTCTCTCCCACCTTCTTCGGCCAAAGTGCCGTGGCCGACGCGCAAGAATGCGAAGGATGCAGAACGAATGGCGATTGACAAGCAGCCATCGGAGGTCCATGGGGCGATCAGCAGCACATCCCGTGTTAACAGCCACGCGGCGCAATCACTGACAAATGCAACAAGAGAGCCGATTCTGCATCAGGATGCGGAGGTGGAGGACAAGGATGCGGGAAAGTTGCGGGCGAGAATTAGGCTGAAGGAGAGCGAGGAGACAAAGATGGAGCCTGCGGGATCTCAGCCAGCACAGGCTGATTTCGATGCGTTTTGCATCAGCGTACAGCAGAAGCTACTATTCCTCGAAGACAAGCTCCGGCAGACAGAGGCGCAGCATGGGAGCATGACGAAGGAGTTGGATATACTCCGCCAGGCGGAGGCACGTTACGGGGACACACTGCAGGAACTAGACACAGTCAAAGAGGAGCTGCGATGGGAAAGGGGGCAGCACAAACGCACACTGCGGGAACTGGGAAGCATCAAGGATGCGCTCCGCCGAGAGGAGGCGGAACACGAGCGCACGCGCGCCTCATTGAAGGAGCGAGCAGCAGAGCTGCATAGCGCGAATCTTTTCCTCAACCAGGGAGATTTGATGTCTGTCGCCGACATCATCACAATGGTGAATGCGCTGAACGCGGAGATCCTGCAAGGTGCAGCAGTTTTGGCAGACTCCTTAGATTATGGGCACAGAAGGGCCACCTTGACACCGGAAGCGATAGCAGAAACAAAGGCGTGGGTGGGCGAAGACCTAGCTCAGGCATTGCTTGTGCACGTGGACGAGTTTGATCCTACGGTTGTGCAGTTGGCGCTTCAGGTGTGCTTAGTGCACATCTGCAAGTGGATCATCGAGACTTGGACCTTCACGAATGATGCAGCTTTCGAAAAGATCTACCAGAAAATTTACAGAAAAGGTGAGTAAAAGATCTCGATTTTTGATTGCTGCTGTACTGACCATTTGGGGCTTGCTAGAGAAGCAGGCAACAGCTGGGAGATGGCGGTCTATAACGCAGCGGCACGTGAGAAGGCCAGATAGTCTTGTTCATTGGCTCGCGCAATACACAGCAGGAGTGCTTTTTCTTGCGGATTGCTCACCAGGGGAATCGAACATGCTACCTGGCGGATTTCAAAACAGGCTTATTTATATCAGTAACCTGGCTCAAAGCCTTCGTACATCTATTGGAGAAATCACATCGATGGACATCAAGCCGTATATCCACCAAAGCGGGTCCAGTTTCGATCCAATGGACATGGAGGATTCGTACGCAAGTGAGAGAGCAACGTCCAAAAAAACGAAGATCGGGGAACGGGTTGCTGGGAGCACAGAATTGGGGTTGTGTAGCTGGATAAAGGTCGACAACAAAGTCCAGTGTAGCGTGATTCTGAAGCCGAAAGTAGTACTGTGCTCGGCACTGAAAGATGAGGGCAAATAGGGCGGGCAATTTCAGCTAGTAGTTCAATGGAATAATATGTTACTTTGCGGAAAATGGACTTGGTTGATTGCAGATGAATTTAGACTGATTTTTTCGTCGGTAAAGAAACCAGTCAGATATTTAATGTCAAGTTGGGGAGAGAAAGCCTTGCAGTGTAGATGTGCGGCACGGCTCCGATGACGATGACGTAATGGTTTCTGTGAACTCCGAGTCGACTCTACGTTCACCCTCATTTTTCGCCTCCGCAGACATTAAACACTCGTTTGAAGACGATCTTGACGTGTGTGTGCAATTTAATCGTGGCATGTTTAATCTGTCACTACCGACTTATAGTACTTTTTATAATACTTCAAGGAATTACAGGGTTCAAATCACTTACTACTAACCCCCCTCTAACTTGAAATCACAGCTACCGCTCAAAGTCCCGGTCAACCAATGAGCGCACTCTTCTATCTTCCTCTCGGCAAGCAGCTCGGGGGGTAGCATAAATATATTACATACTAAAATTGAATCTAAGGAAAACGTAAGCGGTGTAATACCTGAGATAAATTTGTTTCCAAGAGAATTTCAAGTATCCCCATCGTAGAGGATTTTTGCTGGACTCCTGCAGATGTGTTAGCAACATCATAAACTTGGTTTTGTAACTATTTTTTACCTCTTTTCAGTTCCCTGGTTTTTAAGAAGCAGAATATCAGCGACGGAAATGGTTTTGCACATCTCACACTCACATCTTGCTTCCAGGCAATCTGGGCCTTCAGCTCGGTGAGCCCGAAAGAGAGAATGATATCGAAATCCAGCTGGAAATACTCCTGCTGCTTTGCGTTGAGCTTGGGTTTCAAGTCAAAACTGGCGATCTTTGTGTCAGCCTCAATAGTGCAAAGCGTGGTGAAACCAGGATCTGGGAAGATGTCAGCCTCAGAGAAGAAAGGTTTCGTGCATAACGTCAGCACCTTGGTCGTCCCACCAGCGAGGAGGCTCTGCTAGACCACCTCGGTAACAAGTGATGTCACATCTGGCTGATCGCAGGTGATGTTGTTCAGTCGCTCTCAGTGAGTATGACTGTCGGAACTCCTGTGTTTCTGACACCTGGACGTTCTGGGATCCATAATATAATAAGCTACTGCGCCGCTCGGGAGATTAATTGAAGTTCAAACCTTATTCAAGATTATCGAAAACCACCCAGGCAAACGGGAGATGCCATCAACGTCAACAAAAATTCTAGTAGACCGAAAGAGATGGTCGAATTTGAATATACTGTAAGGGACGTTGCATTTTGTGCCATAGGTATGTCTCGATATCCGCACAGATATATAATGATCCAGGTAGAAGGAAACAGCGCCGTCCGCCACGGCCTTGTTCCTATTCGATAGATGTCAAAAATGAATTTACAACTTCCCTCCTGGACCTACAGATGACTATCGGGTCGACAAAGACTCAAACCGAGTGGCTCAAACACCTCCCTGAGCTTGGAGAAGAGATATTCACTCGCAGAAAACCCCCCTACAAGGAAGAGGGACTAAATGCGAGTCAGATTACAGTTAAAACGCAGTGATGATGGGAACATACTTTTATTGGCTTCCGGGAACCTGAAATCTGCAGCTTCACGGCCTGGATGATAGACAATATCGACGGCTCGAAAAAGGTCGCCACATCCTTGCTATAGTGTACATATGAGTACGATGAAAAATTAGAATGCGAATGCAATGTTAAAACGCTATACCCGGCGAGAGTGAGTTGTCCGCTCCGTATTCGCAGCTTAACATCTCTGTCACGGGCCCCACCAAACTTGATGAACAGAGGACCAGAGTCGAAAGCCAATTTGGCAGATTTGTCGAAAAAATCAACCATCGCATCTATATCTTGAGCAAACTTTGACTCCTTGAGATAATCTACAAGTGATTAACACGATGCGGAATGGTTAGTATGCAAGAGGAATTCACCTGTGAGGAAATCCCTGGCACGAATGTTTACATGAACAGAGCCCTGCAATAGGCCTAGGTAGCATTTAGTCAAGGGTAGAGATCAATAACTGCATGAAACAATAGGTACACTGGGGAGGGGAGATCTCCTCAAATTCGTCCGTTCTTGAAGTGGCAGCGCCATAAGCGCTTAAATCGACCGTACCGCCACCAGCATCAATAATTATCACACCACTTCCGTCCTATAGTACACATGAGTGAATGATACGATACATTAAACCGCACGGCCTCTCACCTTGAACGCATCATTCTTCATTCCACTTTGGAGGCAGAAATGTAAGCTGGTCTCGCCTTCGGTCACGAAGCGGATCCGCGCGTGTCCCGCATCTGTGTCGGGAATGAGATCTGCGAGGACAGCAGCCCTTCGCATCTTTTGCTGTTGCTTGCCTTCCCATCCATTCGGATGGCTCAAAACGAAGTCAATAGTGGATTCAAGCGACTCCCATAGTTGAGGCCCGTTTTGATATGACTCCACGATGAAAGTCCGCGCACAGCCGTATAGGTATCTGTAGAAATCAGACACAACAACAATTGCAGATTTTCCTGGAGGAAGCGGTGGAATTTTATCCAGCATGTCTGATTTGGATTCGCCCTCGGGTTGCATGTGGAGCTTAAACCTGAGGATACTAGTCTCAGCGGAAGAAGGAGCGAGATATGGGATGACGCACCATTCGGCTTTGATCCAACCTTCATCTTCGATGACATCTCGAAGACTTTCGCGGATCGCTTCAGCACCAGCGGCACGAACTTTGCCATCCTGATCGTAGTAAACAATCGTAGGGATCTTGCAGGAGCCGCCGACTTTCTCATGGGCAGGGAACCTATATTCACTTTCAGCCTTCATTCGAATGTGTATCAAGGCGTAGACCTACCTTGTAACGCCCCTGATTTCCGGTACCTCTCCCGGGGTTAGCAGACTGAGATGCTATCAGTGGTATCCTGAAGTAAGATCAGGCAACATACCTGTAGGATATTCCGCTGTAGGTAGTGCCAACGTCGAAGGCTAGCACTAGCTTGCGGGAAATACCGTCGTAAGGGGCTCTGCGGGTGGCGATAGACATCGTAAAATAATGTTGCACATCTGACAGAGGAGTTGAAAAAGAAAAACATGCGAGGCATGTGGGAAGACACGACTTCACGGAATGGTGTCGAGACGTATGATGAATCTTGTACAAGAACCTGCCAGACTGTAAAGGTGGCACTGATGGTGGCTATGAGCTCCTCAAAACGACTGGCGATGAAACTTGCCAATCATTTTGGGGTGTACACTGAATGTCGCATTAATTACCGCAGGGTAATATTACTGCCATTGATCCATGCAGACAAATCTTAATAAGAATCTGGGGTTGAAAAAATCTCATACCATTTACTTAACCAAGGCTCATCCATCATCTGAACTACTTCAACACAATCGACTTGTGTCCTTCCGAGATCTAGTTAATCAAGGCTTGTTGGGGTTTCCAAACTCCGTGAACCGCTAGCACCGTCTGGTGAACTTTGATCCTAGCCTAACTGTGAGAAAGAGCTCATTAGTCCACATATAACCAAGTCATTGAAGATGTACGCCATTTGTAGGTGAGGCAGAAGGAAAACACGAGTGTGATCAAGTGCCGAAGAGTTATTTCTGGAAACAAACAAAACTTTCTCTTGGATGCTCACAAAGATCTCCTGGGACACCGATTCTCCCGTCTGCTTGTCCCCATAATACTCGTCCATGCTACCACATCGTGATTCGGGTAAGCTAAACATCATTCCCGAAGCAGCGTCATCTATAGCGATTCTTCTTTCTCACCACTTCGACCGCCACGATGCATGCTCAAATCTCCCTCCATCGAGTAGCGCACGCGGAACTCATATCGTTGGGCATGGGGGCTTTCCAGATCGCGGCGTTAAGCATCTGCGCTCCACACCATCACATCCTTCCTGGCGCTTGATCGACGACGTCCATTGTCACGCACGCCCCATACACGTTGAAATACAGCCTAGAATTGTGTATTACTGTCTTACAGCGCAACCCTCAAGTTCTACACCAGACCACTTCCCTTCATGGAATGGTTAACAAGTTTTCTTTCTCCGACTTTCGCTCCCAAAGAAAGCGAAGTACCAAAACAGGACGACGAGCAAACGCAGGACAGTGACTTCTGGCCAGATGAAGGCAATACGCCAACCATTGCTGAAGCAGGCCCCTCGACGAAAATCCCCCTGGCTGTCCCTTTTCCCCAGGTATCGCGTTGGGACAACGCATTGCGATCGACACCTGCAACGACTGTACAACAAGTGGCGACGAACTCCCAACCACCGGTGGACGATCGTCCCATCACCGGCCCATTTGCACTCATGAGTCAAGCGACGCAATTGATGAAAAGCGCAACACTCAAGATAGGACTACTTGAGGATGGAAAGGCGCAGGAGGATAAGGACGAAACACCGCGCGCGACGATTGAACGGCTCAAGAGGGAGAATGAAAAAGCGAAGAGAGACCTCGCCGATAATGTCGCGGCATCCCAGCGGGTACAAGTTGATTTCGACACCTATCGCACGTGCACGGAGCAGAAATTGCTCACCGTTAAAGACGACCTCCGGCTTGCGGAGGCCCAGTATAACCAGATACAGCAGGAGCTGCTCGTCGCCAAGGAAGAAATCCAGCGCGCTGAGGCGCAGCATGAGCGCACGCGTAACTCATTGAAGGAGCGAACAAAGGAATTGCGGAGCGCGAACCTCTTCCTTAGCCAGGCAGATTCACTGTCCAGCGCCGACATCATCGCGATGGTGAACACGTTGAACGCGGAGATCCTGCAAGGCGCAGCAGTTTTAGCTGATTCCTTGGAGTATGCGCGTGGCGGGCCCACCCCGACGGCAGAGGCGGTAGGGGCTACACAGATGTTGATAGGCGAGGACCTCGTACAGGCGTTACTTGCGCAAAGAGACCAAGAGGAATTCGATCCTACTGTCGTACAGTTGGCGTTACAGGTGTGCTTAGTGCACTGTTGCAACTCTGTCATCGAGACCTGGACAATTAGAGAGGATGCAGCGTTTAAAGAGGTCTACACGAGTATTTACAGACAAGGTCAGTAATTTCAGGCATTATTCGCGAGTTTACTGACTTGTACTCTGTTAGAAAAACAAGCAATCGCTGGAAGGTGGCGGTCCATAACCCAGCGACATGCGCCGAAAGCAGGGAGTCCTGTTAACTGGTTCGCGCAATGCACTATGGGAGTCCTTCTCCTGGCGGGCTGGTCGCCAGGAGACTCAAAGGTTTTACCTGGCAGGTTCCAAAACAGGCTTGTCATCATCGGCACCCAGGCTCAACGCCTTCGTACCGCTATCGGAGAGGTCATATCGATGGATATCAAGCCGTACATTTACCCAAGCGGAGCTAGCTTCAATCCAATGAACATGGAGGACACGTATAGAGAAACCGCCGACGAAACCAAGGTCGGACAACGCATCGCTGGGAGCACGGAATTGGGTTTATGCAGCCATATAAATGTAGACAACGAGATACAGTGGGGCATGCTCCTAAGGCCGAAGGTGATACTTTGCGCGGAATTGACGTATGGGTGAAAGTAGGATATCCATGTAGACCTCTTTGATGCATATTGGACGCGACTTCATATACATATTTGATCAATCTCCTGGCGGAGATCGAGGACGCCATGCGTGACACGCAACCTCTACATAGATCTGCATTAGAAGCTTGCAAGCATGGATGCGGGTGTAATTGGTGCTGGTGCTGTTTTGTGCTCATGAAACAGGGATATATTACCTAGATAAATTGCGTGCCAGTGTATGCCGCAATCTTCAAGGATGAACAATTCTTTGTTCGTGACCCCAATCGGCGCAAGATAGAAAACCAGAAAGTGATCCCATCCTTCAAAAATATCTACCACCCGGGCCAGAAATTTGAGGCTTGAGGGATTGTAATTCGTTAAATAAATAACGAAACCGAATCAGCAAGCCGTGTGAGAATCGAGCACTGTCGGCAACCAGTCGCGGCCTGCCAGGACTCTTCTTCTCATTGTCAAGTGCATGGGTTTAGGTTTGTTGTCTTGAAGCTGCACGCAAGCTTCATCTCAATTCACTGCTAATGGTCCTTAAAATCGCCAGTGCCGCATACTCTACGTTCTTCCCAACCCAATACGTCGTCCACATTGTCATCGGCATTGTCACAGTACTCGTTCTGCGCGCCTTTTCACAAGGCCGAAGGACTAATAGAGAGCGGGACCTACATGCACGGAAGATCCTAATAACGGTATTCTATTCATGATTATATTTGACCTCATATCCAAACTGACGCGATAACTTTGTAACAGGGTGGTTTCACACCTATTGGCCTCACAATTCTACAATCGCTAGCTCAGCGAGGAGCTCATATTATCGCGCTCTCACCACACCCTATAGACTCTCCAGAAGTCACCATTATCATATCCCTTTTGCGGACGACACTCAATAACGAACAAATATACGCTGAACAATGCGACCTGGCCTCCCCATCTTCCATTCGTTCCTTCTGCACCCGATTTCTGACTGGTGCAGACCAGCGAATTGACGCAATAATATTCGCACACGAGTACCAGCACGTTGGCTCCGCCGCCGCCTTTTCTGGGAAACAAACCCCTGCCGATAACATGTCCAAACGCGAGGCAGGGTCCCTAGCGACTTTCCTGATCACCACACTTTTGCTCCCAGCGCTGCTTGTCGCCCCGGTTGAACGAGATATACGCGTCATCACGGTAGTCAACCCGTTCTATGCGGCTGCCGCGGGCACATCATTCACTATCCCCTTTACATCGCGCTCCAAGTCGCTTTCTGCGAAACAAAACGCGATTTTTTTGGAGGAAGGCATTCGTTCCCTGCGTACATCCATATTCACCCGTCACCTTCAACGTATCCTCGATGCACTTCCTTCTGCTCAGGTGCCGAAGACGGACGAATCAAACACGATACCCATGGTTAGTGCGAGGTCCCAGAAATCTAACATCGTCGCCGTCAGTGTGTCACCTGGCATAAGTCGCACAGACACGATTGCGCCTCTGCTTAACGCAGACTGGACATCACCATCCGGGTTCTCATATTCGGGAATTGTCCTGTAAGTGTTCAAAGCATGAATATCTGAACCCAATTAACCGAGTTCTACCACTAGATACATCCTTCTCCAGCCCGTGTTGCAAATCCTTACCAAGTCGCCGATTGCGTCTGTTCAAACGGTCTTACACGCCCTATTCCTCCCAACGCCCTTCAAAGTACTCCCAAGCGCTTCCAAAAGATCTGAAAAGTTGAAAGGTCCTCTCGACGACGCCTCAACTGATATGCCTGAGGAAGTCCTGAAGCCAGGGGCTTTGTACGCCGAATGCGCCATCGTTAGGCTCAAGGTCCCCGCGCCTGCTGACCCCCAGGCTAGTGAGCCAAAACCAAAAGGAAAGGCGAAAAGCGAAACAGGATTAGAGGAGGTATTGGAGATTCCTGACGATGGCGAACTCGGAGGAGAGGTGATGGGTCGACTTGTTTGGGAGGCGTATGAAGATGCTTTAAAAGCTTGGGAACTAGCGAACCCTGCAAAGGAGGAGGAAAAAACAACTGCACCGGACGTGGATCAGGCCCACAATCCAGCTGGCACTTCGACATAGTATGCATTGCTTTCTTCCATCGTAACTCCGCTCATGTTAACTACCAGGATCGTCTACTACATGTATCTATCTCTGTATGATCCATAATTGATATCATTTCCATTCACCGTGGCACCTGAGAACTTGATTATCGATTAGGTTGAGGTGCGCACAAGTTACGATACACAGAATTACATATGCGCTGCTCTCTAGCCTGTCCCAGCACACGCCGACTACCAATTAATACTGTGAAATAGCACCGTTTTTTTTCAAAACGCGTTCTGCGAAGTACTTTGCAATAGCACACTTCGTTAGTCCCTTACATATCTCCTCAACATTTTCACGACTGAATCGGACAGGTTTGCAGCGATACGGTCATTGTAGTGCCAACTAAACCTCCGCATAGACTAGATATATGTTTTACAGATGGTGATACTGCAATAGTAATGTGTAACAATCCCTGTAAGTACTTGAGGAGAAAGGCACTCAGGCAGGCGTCGAGGGCTCATAAATTATTTTTGCCGGACCCCTAAAGTCTGATTTAGTACCACTCCAAATTTATTCATTTACGCCCTTTACCTCTTTTCTACTCCCTATTGAGAAAAAATTCAAGCCATTTCAATGAAAGAACTAAGTTTGAGTCTATAATACTCACATCCTCCATCCAGGCAATCTGGGCCTTCAGCTCAGTGAGCCCAAATGAGAGGATGATATCGAATACCAGTTGAAAATACACCTGTTGCTTTGCGTTCAATTTAGGCTCCAAGCCAAGACTGAGTGTTTTTGTATCAGCCTCAATGGTACAAAGTGTAGTGAATGCGGGATCTGCGAAAATATCAGGCAGGTGAAGAGTTCCCTTTGTAATATACTCAAACCTTCGTCGTCCCACCATGAAGGCACTTCTTGACTACCACGGTAACATTTGATATCGCTTTGGGCAGATTCTAGCATACATCGCTTGGTTGCTGTCCTGCAGTAGGATCTTCTGAACTCCTTTGTTTCAGATACCTGGACGTTCTGAGATTCGGAACAAGTTAGTACTCGACTCGGGGAGGAAATGCCAAGTCCAAACCTTTTTCAAGATAGTTGAAAAGTGTCCAGGCAAATATAAACCGTCAACGTCAACAATCATTCTCTCAGATCGCAGGAGATGGTCTGGGTTGAACGGATTAAAAGCCATGCAACATCTAACGCCGTAGGTATGCCTTGATACCCTAGCAGAGATGTAACGATCCAAGTAGAAGGAAACGGAACCATCCGCTACGGCCTTGTTTCTATCCAGTATAATAAGCGTTAAGAGTATATCACCGGCTTTTACGTGGGCTTACACGTGAGTGTCAGGTCGACATAAACTCAGGCCGAGTGGCTCAAACTCTTCTTTCAGCTTGAAGAAAAGGTATTCACTTGCAGAAAAACCTCCTACAAGGAAAAGAGACTAACGCTAGTCAAATGATAGCCAAAAAAAACATTATAATTTGTGGAACGGACTTTTATAGGCTTTTTAGAGTCCAAAATCTGCGACTTCACGGCTTTGATGATGCACGAGATCGATGGCTCAAAGAAGGGTGCCACAACATTGCTATCGTAGATGGATGAGTATAATGATCAGTTTATATTGCTCGTAGAACGTGATACCCAGGGAGAGTAAGTTGTCCACTCCTGATTCGTAAGGCAAGGTCCTTTTCGCGAGAACTGCCAAATTTAATGACGAGGGGGCCAGAGTCGAAAGTCAATTTAGCAGATTGGTCGAAAACGTTGATCATGGTGTCGACATCGTCGACAAATTTAGATCCCTTGAGATAATCTACGAAGAGTAACTTCAACAAAAAAACTGGTTGCATGCAAAGGTGATTCACCTCTAAGGTAGTCCTTGGCGCGAATATTTACGTGGACAGAGCCCTGCAAATGACCTAAACAGTTATTAGTGAACAGCACAAGGGGAAATATGTATGAATGCCTAGGTACACTGAGTAGTGGCGACCTCTTCAAATTTGTCCTTTCTTGAAGTGGCGCCATAAGCACTCAGATCGATTGTACCACCGCCAGCGTCAACAATTATCACTCCAGTGTCATCCTACGTCGTATGGTTGTGGATGATAAAATAGATTCAACCACAATTCTCTGACCTTGAATGCATTGGTCTTCATTCCGCTTTGAAGGCAGAAATGCAAGCTGGCCTCGCCCTCGGTGACGAACCGGATCCGCTCATAGCCCTCAGCCATGTCAGGGACAAGGCCTGCAAGGACAGCAGCCCTTCGCATCTGCTGCTGCTGCTCGCCTTCCCATCCATTCGGATGGCTCAAGACGAAATCAATGGTATTTTCAACCGATGCCCACACTTGAGACCCGTTCTCATATGACTCAGTAATGTAGCTCTGGGCGCAGCTGTATAGATATCTGTAGAAATCGGAAAGAATAATGACGGCAGATTTGCCGGCAGGAAGTGATGGAATTTTTTTCAGGATTTCAGATCTGTATTTGTTCCCAGGTTGCATGTGGAGCTTGAACCTGCATACCCAGTGTGAGTAAAACAAAGAAGTGACACCATAAAGGCACACCATTCAGCTTTTACCCAGCCTTCGTCCTCGATTGTATCTCGCAGACGTTCATCTGTTGTTTCAGCACCGATAGCACGAACCTTGCCATCTTGATCGTAGTAGATAATAGTCGGGATCTTGCAGGAGCCCCCGAATTTCGAGTGTGCAGGGAATCTAGATCTCGCATAGTCAGCTCTCATTCAAATTTAAATCAAGGTTGACGCCTAGACTTGGTACCTTGTGACGCCTCTGATTTCAGGTGCCTCTCCCGGTTTCAGCAAACTGGTATGTCGTCAGTTGTGTCCTATAAAATGAGAAAGACTGTCGTACCTATAAGATATACCACTGTAGGTAGTACCAACATCAAAGGCCAGGACAAGCTTGCGGGAAGCACCATCGTAGGGGGGTCTAGTTGCGAGAGGCATCTTGAATCAACTCTATACATTCGACAGGAGAGTTAAAAAGAAAAGCATGGCCTTGTTGAGGCACCCAGGAACACACGAGGTGTGGAGTTGGTGCGCATTAAGAAGATTGCTCAAGATCATCTCGTTACAAAGTTCGAATTCAATTGGCACTGATAGAGACTATAGCGATGATCGAACCAATGAGTGGTGATGAGTCTGATCGAAGTATTTCAGAGTGAGCACTTGAAGATGGACCTAGGCTCGTAAAACGATCGAGGGGTAGTCTTAGTATCACTAATCTGCATAAGAGGATTTCAGTAAGGATCTGGGCGCAGAGGAATCTCATACCATTCCCAAATTTCTTCATTGCTAAAATAGTACTGGCAACTCGAGTTGATTGTTCCGCACGCATGCAATAGTTTCTCAAATTTTCATCTCTCAGGACAGTCAGCATTGTGAAATACACTTGTGTAGAACTTGAATCACCGAAGGAACCCAAAAACAAGATTTGATTAGTTAAAGTCTCATCACATATTAAGTGATTACACTAACAAAACATCGATATGATGGATGTTGAAGATTGGGCCCTATAAGCAGCCTTCGGAGAGAATTAAAAAGAGGATAATTCTTTGTTGAATCGTAAAATATCTTGCGATCAGCTAGCATGTCGGGTTCAATGGCTAATCCTATGCACTAATGTTTTATGTGGACCTCATGGTTATTAGTTAACATATCCCTCTCCTGAAAGCTATAACACACCAACTTACTTTGATACCTTTCGTATTCACTTTGCTTCAATTTCAGAGATACACGGGTCCATCTTGTTTCGTCACGAATCACACGCAGCCCAGACTATTGATGGACATGAGGCCTTCCTAGATTGCAACGCTGAGTATACGTTCCTGCTGCGCGCTCCGAATCTCTCCAGTAGCTGGCTGAAATCACAGAAATCACTTCGGCGGATCTTGTGCGTCTGCCAAAGTGGGTCCACTTTAAGGCTATAAAATGACGGATATGCATGCAACAGAAAAAATACCAATCAAAAAAGAGAAGGTCTGGGAGCGCTGTATGATGAGATAGAGCAGAAATTTCGTGACAATAACGATGTTTCGTGCCGTGAGTCCGATTTTATTGTGACTGAAGGGGTGTAAACTCTTTATCGCTGATAAGGAGCTCGGCCAGAGACTGGATCAGTCCATAAACAGCTGGAAGATGTTGGAACAGGTATCGATGATAGAAAGTTGTGAGGTATGAATCATAAGACCGCAATAAGTCGACCACTGCAACTTTAAATTAAGTAAACTTTAGATTGAATAGAAAGAGCTGGTTTAAAATATAAAAGCTAAAAGATTTAACAGTGTCAACAACCATTGACTCGGAGGACTCGGAAAATGTTGGGAAGATGGAAAGTACCTACACATATGTGGTATATAAAATTTCGACGTTTTCCCTAAATATATTGAAGCATCTCCCATCCACGAGTCCAGAGATGGTATGATAAAGCAGAAGGGAGAAATCGAGGAAGGAGTTGAAGTTCGGCAACCGGAACGGTATCCGACCAAACAGGCATAAAGCCCAGCATCACTTATCCGCTCTTCCACTCAAAGCTGCCTTCATGCGACTCAACCAATAGTCCGTAAATTAGCAGGGCTGTATACTCTACGTTCTCCTTCGCCCACCTATTTTTTCCATATCATTGCCGGAGTTGTCAGTGTCAAAGTACTCTCCCCTCCTCGCCTTTTATCAGGCCAAAGAACCCACGAAGTATCGCAAGGTCATAACAATGGTATGTCGTTCCGCACTGCCATCTGAATGATTGAATCGACTAACATTACAGTAACATGGCCTATCCACCTTAGGATTCTACAATTTCTGCCTCGACGAGGTACTATCAAAATACCCTACAGACACTCCAGAAGTCACTACTCCGCCTTTCTTCAGCTGATGCTCAAACAAGATGAGCGCATATATGCCGGCCTCGTTCTTGGATAGGGCATCTTCGGGGGTCTATTTCCCGGAACGGATGGCAGCGAGCCCCGGGGTCAATGTGCTAGCATTCTTGCGCGAAGATTATGGCGTTAATTCTCTGCCCTCTACACATTCACGCGCCATCTTCGGTGAATCCTCTATGGACGTGAATTAGTGCCATAAGCCAGCGGAGCCTTTTGCCTAGTGCGCATTACCCCCTTCTACTTTCGACAGCCCGCTAATTTTAACTTTTAGTAGTAATACATATTACATGCATCGAGCCCTTTATCATCTCATAATTGATACGATCTACCAAAAGCTTACAACAGAAGTTGATTTTAAATTATAGTAAGGTACGTACAAATTAAAATATACAACGATACATATGTGTTGATCTACAGTGTGCACTGGTAGGCTCCCAATCCATATAAAGTAACATGATAGTCTCTTGAAAACGTCTGGCCCCTGTACTCTCTATGCAGCAGTAGCACTCTCTGGCACCATCATCTCATCTATGCCCGACTTGAGTGCAATTTTCGGCCGCAGAAGCAGCGTTTCTTCCCACTCGCCCGCCTTCCCAGGAACCTTTACGATCCGCGCCAGCCCCAGCTCAGTAGTGCACAACACCGGTTCCGGGTCTGCTGCGTCCTCACGGCCCTTCTCGAAGCCCGCAGCGAACGCGTCGTCCATCTCCGCAGGGGTGTACGGGCTGTCATGCGCGATGTACACGACCTCGAAGTCGCACGACGTCACCTCCTCCCCGATCGCGCGCCGCAGTTTCTGCGCACCACGCACGATGATGTCCACGCGGTCGGCGAACCGCGACTCGATGGCTTCTTGGAGCTTGGGTCGCGATGTCGCGACGTCGGCCGCGAGTAGGATGTTGACGAAGGCGTCCATGAAGTACATGGCGAGGTCGTGTGTCTTGATGTTTGGGATGTGTGTGCGTGTCAGGGCCCGCCATCGTCCAGAGACCGCTTGCTCCTCTATGCGACAGATGGTAAGCTCACGTAGGCTTGCCATAGCAGCTTGCACTCACCACTTTCTCTTATACTCATGTAGACTCTGTGCAGCCCACTCTCATCCTCGGGGTCATCGAGGTCCCATGACGTGCAGATCCAATTTGAATACGCGGCCATGCTGGCCTGGAATGCAATTTGGATGAGAGTGGGGTCGTCCCCGTGTTCCGACGACTTCAACAGTTCCAGCATCCGCTCTCCCACAATCTCGCCAGCACTGACATACACTTCGTCCATGATCTCTTCCTCCTCCTCGATTCTCTGTTTGCCCTCTCTCTCAGCCTTTGTCTTGAATTCGAAGGCCTCCGCAATGATCGCCGCGGTTTGGTAGATTTCCGAGTTGAGCGTGTTGAGGAGTCCGATGACGTCCGCGCCAGAGAGCGCGTCAGCTTTTGTTAAGAACGCCTCTGCGCCCCTCAGTTCGAGCGTCCGTGCCTCCAATAGTTGTAACGTCTGTGTATGTCTGTCGTTGAGCCGAGTAAGCTCCTCTTTGTGCTCGCGTGCCTCCCGTGTCCGTACATCAAGCTGCTCCTCCAGTTCTTCCGCATGCTTCCGGGCCCCCTCCAGGGCCGCGACATCGTCCTTTGCTCTACTACGCATCCCCTCAAGCTCCTTTTCCAATACCGTCAACCCATCCGCTTTCTCCTGTGCGGCCCGTCGCACCGCGTCCAGTTCTTTCCGCAATTCCGCGAGCTCCGAGTCTCGTGGGATGGATGCAAAGCGCGCATTAGCGAGTCTGCGTAGGAACTTGACGAGCCCAGCGAGGGAAGCAACGGATAGGCCAGCTATCGCGGCGTAGATGAGAGGCGAGAGCACCCCGACTTTTGAGAGTGGCAGTGGCATCGCGGAGTGTGGAGGGAAGCACGCTCGGGTTGGAGCTGTTTGTATACCGCCTGCCGCAGCCATGAGGCGAGCCAGCAGCAACGTGGGGACCTCTCACCCCTCGACCATGATCTCGCGATTCGGATTACGGGTAGCACTACGTAGCCTAAGACGCACGGCCGTCCTCGTGGGAGCGGTGCGAATCAGACAAGGCCTCGCACCTCGCAACTGGTGGCAGATTGATTCACGTTGTCGTGGGTGGGCGGACGGTGTTCAGGCTTGTACAGGTTGGGTGTCCTGCGGAGCGGTGCCCCGGATTGAGACGGTAAGTAACACAGCCTCATAACGTCAGTTTAGATATTATGCGTGTAGTGATTTTTGTGCAAGTTGATTGGATTCGACCTATCTTCTTTACCATGGACTCAGCATGGGTGGACAATCTGGTTGCGTGCTATGAAACTGCTGTATTTTGAAACAGCCAGGGTATGAGCATCTCTAGCGTTTCAGTGAACAAGGCAAATTAAACTAAAAACCCTGCTAAAAACGCAGCTGACGTCAGGCTTTCCAAATTTACCCCGCCTTGTCTTACGGTCTTACGGTTAACCTGGGGTCGCCACTGTCATTGGGGAAAAGCTTACGAATAGTACAAGGGCGTAACAAGGTTCGTCAAATCGTCTTGACTCTGATAAGATCTTTCGCGGTCGATGCCGCTGGAGCGGCTGGATATGTCGAGTTTCAACTCCCGCGACGTAAAATGGGCCGCCATGTGTTCTCCACGTTACAGATTGAGACTGTTCAAAAGTATGGAAACGTTCAAGGCGCTAACAACAGACGCCATTATTTACACAATATATCAGTATATTTTTGCCTGCTCTATGGACCGATCAATCATCCGCATCCCAGTTGCCTGCCTGCTGCGGCACTTTGGGTCCTCCAGCCGGTTTGCTCATGATGATGCTGTCAACGCTGAGCACCGAGACCGCAGCCTCGGTCGCGAGCTTGATCGCCCATGTCTTGGCGGCAAGAGAGTCGTAGATCTTGTGCTCATCAGCAAGAAGAGTCCCATCAGTCTCCGCCTGAGTAATCGTTAGTGACTTCGCTGGAATACAATGAGTCAATCGTACCTCGATATCCACACCCCAGGCTTCCCCACCCTTCTGCTCGTGCTTCGCCCATAGCCGGCTAAGCACCTCGTTGCCCTCGGCACCACCCAACGCATTCTCCGCCAGGGTCCTCGGGATCACCTCCAGGGCTGTCGCATACCGCTTCACTGCATGCTGCGCCAACCCCTTGAGGCCATTCCCATAATTCTCCACCCGCCGCGCGAGCTCGACCTCTGTCGCGCCAGCACCGGGAACTAGCCTCGCGTCCTTTTGTAAGCTCTTGATCACGTTGACGCCATCGTCGATCGCACGCTCGAGGTCGTCGAGGTGATTCGACGTGGCGCCGCGGAGGACGATCGTCGCCGTACGCGTCTTCTCGTGCTGAGTCTGCGGGTCGAAGCCCGCGTCGCCCTCCACGAGTTGCCGCAGCACCGTCACACGGTCTCCGCCGACCTCGATCGTCTCGAACACGTCGATGTACCCTGCTTCCTCGGGTGTTGGGGCACCCATCCGTGCGAGCGGTGTGGCGTTCACCACGCGGCAGAGCCGGCGTAGCTCGAATTTGGAGAGGACGCGCAACACGGCGACGCCGAAGCGGTTGAGGTAGTGAAGCGCGAGCTCGCCGATGGTGGAACCGGCGATGATTACCTTGACACCAGAGTCTGCGATCTCTTTGAAGATCTAGGAAGAGATATAAAAACAAGACGAATGATAGACGTTGAGGAGTCCGACCTTTTCCAAGTGCTTCTCCTCGCCAGTGGTGAAGTTGAGCATCTCATCGGCGTTCTTGATAAGCACGGTGCCTTTTGTTTCTGTCTGCGCAACGTCAAGGGCGGATGTGAAGACCGCAACCTTGGCGCGGGTGACTTTTTTGATCTGGCCTATGTGACATTGTCGGTTTCAGAAAGAGATAGCCAGATAGCCGATCTGCAAGCGCACCTTCGGGTTCACGACCAAAGACCATTCCCTGCACAACTTTACTTCCTGCGAGACTGCCGCCCATGATCTTCACGACGCGGACGTTATCGACGTTGAAGTTTTTAGGATTGGGGGGCATGATGGCGAGTGCGGCTTCGGCGACCAGAGACGCCAACGCATCTTCATGCCCGTACTGTTTTGAAGCGATTGCTGGTTTGAGTGCCGATGCGAGTGTTGATTGTGTCATTGGTGTTGGAAGGCTGAAAGTCGACAGAGCTACACCGATCTTCAGATCAGGGATGCAAATATCGCGGCCAGGTGAAATGAACGTACTTTCGAGCTCTGCGAGTGCCTTGATGCAGGCGAGCTCGTAGCCCTTGATGATTTCACTGGGATGCAGACCCATGATGAGGAGGTGTTCTGCTTTTTTGAGCAGCTCGCCTGCCAGGATGAGGACCGCATTCGTCGCATCACCCATCTAAACAAAAAGCCTCAGACACGCGTCACTTGGGTATACGGGCAATATTGCGCACCTCGGCCTCCTGGGCCTGCGATGCCATCACCAGTAGCTTCGCAGCGGGGTGCACGACCTCGATCTCTCGAATAATAGTTGCCGCATCCGAGGTCACAAAGAGACGGCCGAGATGGTTGATTAGCAGTTTATTGCGTCCTGGTAGAGCTATCAGTCTTTTGGGTACAAGATCGAGGAAAAAGACGCGCCATTGGGGCCAAAGCTCGTCCGCACGAGGTCAGAGAGCTCTGATACGGCCTGGATGTTGCGCAGAACAGCGTCTTCGAGTCCTGATAGATGCTTTTCTGCAGGCTCAGCGGTGAGCTGACATTGCAGTTTGGCGTAAAATTACCTTGTATCCATCCTTGAAGAGCTGGAGGTTGTTGGACTTGGGAACTTTGAGCGCCATTGCAGGGAGTGGATGCCCGCTACTTTAGTAGTGTCCGATCCAAAACTTTGCCATATCTCGACGCCAGGCCTAGGCATCACGTGAATGCGACTTGACTTCTCCCACGCTCCCCACGCGGCGCGACATGTCCTTTGAAATTCGGCGCGTCCGCATGTTCCTCTTCTGTCACCGCTCAGCGTACACGATTTCACTACTCAGGAGGATCTCAAACCCAAACTTCTTCTCATATAGATATCTTATGCCAAGCTCCAGTTCCTCATTCATTGTCAGACACATCCATTGCCGTACACTACGTCACGCGAGCAGAAATCGGACGTATCAAAACTGCCGACAATCATCAACCGCTGGCGGCCTGCATTCCTCACCTCCTTAGAGCAGAAACAAGCGCTCAAGGACGACGATTAAAATTGTGATGATGGCGTTCTCAAGCCTCAGTCTTTGGCCCTTTCGTTCTGCGAGCGAGAACGGCGATTGTATTAGGTAGTGGCTACGCTAATACATTGGAGGGAAGTTAAGGACGGATATACGAGTGGATAAGAAGGGGTAGGTGGGTGACGCCCCGTTAGGGGCTCCGACTAGTCATGGGTCAATCCGCCGGGAACAGGGTGAGCAGCTGGGTGGGTGGCAAGGACACCGGCCTCGCGCAGAGCTCATTGTTACCGGTGTCTCGGCTCCATGGCTGTCCGTTTACCAGTGACGGGAATGGAGACGTCGAGGGAGTGGAGGGTGGGTCAAATCCTAGGGAGTCTTATGGATCCCATCTCCGGTGCGTGGATGCGGCGAGGACGAAGAGGTCGTTAGCCGCATCCACGTGCCGCGCCAAAGACAAGTCTCAGGCCCACTCGTGCCTCGTGTCCCTGAGTCCACATTCTTTGGCCCTTTCGTTCTGCGAGCGAGAACGGCGATTGTATTAGGTAGTGGCTACGCTAATA
>JABCKI010005985.1:0-20450 GCA_018282025.1 Sphagnurus paluster
GTAATTGCTGCCAGAGGAGAGATATTTGCAAAATGATGGGGTTGTGATGGTGCCTGACGAGAGACCGGGGTGACGAACCTCTGGGTACTTACAGTATCCGTTGGGTGGTTCTGGGATTGATGGGATCGAGGTAAATCGACCATTCCCTCCAACGGTACGGGTCGGGTTGATCTGGGGGGGAGAGCCAGAAAAAGAATGGCAAGAGGTGTCAGATCCTCCGATCTTGGACGTGGGGTCTCTACCCTTCAGGGTGAAAACGGAACTCTGCGTTCTCCGGCAAATCTCATTTGTCAGCAGGATGGCTCTTGCGATCTGCGAGGAGACTCACTGCAACACCCATTGTAATAGTCGTGTACTTATAGACATTGAGATAGATCTGACGCCTCTTGAAGAATGGTGTCGTGACACGGCAACACAGCATACCACGAATCTAGGCACACACAGAGGACCCCCGAAAATCGCGTAGGTGTATCTAATAATCCGGCTATATATCCCAGTCCACAGAAGGTCGGTCCAATAGTCCGGTCATAGCTGATATATGCTCTGTGGGTCATCATCTTAAACGTGTTGCCGCGTCGGCGGAGCAATTTTTTGAACATATGTAGTACTTATAGGGGTTTTTTAGAGGTCTATCCTAGAATCCGGTGAAAAATGGTCAAATTTTGGAAAAAAAAATAATCCAGACATGGACTTTTTGGGGTCCTACACGCAGCAGCGAACCAATATTAAACAACTCAAAATCACGGTGACCCACCACTTGCCACCCCATGAGTATCCACACGCTAAGGAGAGCTAGGTCTGACGGCGACGTTCCCCAACGTCAGAACCAAATACACAGGCCCAGCGCACCAACTTCAGACGGCGAATTCGATGCGACCAACCGAGAGCTTTCTTCCAGAGCCATCGCCCCCTTGACTGGTACCACATACCAGGCGACCCTCCAGAGCCGATCTAGTACCGATGAGGCACAGGATCCACCAAATCCCCAAAACCCCCCTCATAGACCCTGGTATGTTCAGTGGATGGGATATGCTGGGATTGGCCGTGGTGCGTCGAAAGAGAGACGAAGTCTCGTGGCTTTGCTGCTCAATCTCACATCGGGCTCAGTGCAAGTAAGCGCTATTATCCTTTGACTTTCTCGCACTTACCTTGCGAAAATTCACGATGGACAGATTATTGTCATCACCGTTATTCTTAGCCTGTCTGGGACTATCTTCAAGAGCCCATTGAATACAGATCTAACAGAATGGGAAGCATGTAGCAGACCTCTTGGCATCTGGGCTAGCATATGGGTTGCTCGTGCTATGCTGGCGTGTAGCCTTAATTATTGGGGTTTTGTGAGAGAACGTAAAACGTGAGTCGGGAAACATCTTTACTCAACTTGAACTAAATTTACGCAGGCGTGAGCGCCATTCGAATGCTCGTGACTCTAATTCAGATACGGTGAACCTCGCATCTCCGAGCAGAGCAGCAGGAAATGCGCCACGTATATACGGTGTCGAATCTTCTGACGCTACTATCGAAACTAGCCCCAGTGCCTTGCCACATACACTCCTTTATTCTCGGTGAGACCTTTATATTTCTACCTACCAAGACACTAAGCGTCAGGACATCTCTTTCAGTTTGACACTGTTCTCATCCCTATTAACTCTAAGCTGGTTCCTCACAGCCCATATTTTGGAGTATTCGTCAATCAACACCTGTCGTCATACCTCGCCACACCTTTGGTGGTTGACTTTCGGAATCCTCTGCCTCATGTACCTTATGGTACTCGAGGTTGTCGTACTCGGTTTCGTCGTGTTTATCATTGCTCCTATTCTTTTCGTAAGCTCTTTTCTGATAACCGTTTCCAGCTGTTGAATGATTTGTATTCAGCTGTTCTGGAATATCGTCCTTATCTGTGTTGGGCGTCACCCATTGCAGAATACTAACGTGATCAAACCCGAGATAAGTAAATTATCGAAGTCGATCGTCGATGCTATTCCTTTGGTGATCTACATACCCCCGCCACCGGATGCAGTTTACGCCGAGAAGCCAACCGTCCTAGGGTCTGCATACCCACCCAAGAATACGTCTCCGGCATCGAAGTCACATTTTAGATTCATTCGCCGCCTCCCTAACTTCCAATCTAAGAAGGCCACAAAGAGAGCTGACGACAAAGATACCGAGAAAGGTCTTGGACGACCGCAGAAATGGGAGGACCACTGGGAACAGAGCGATTACCCATTCGTTGTACTAGAAGGAAATCGGGCTGCGTGCGCAATCTGTCTCATGGATTTCGAAGAACCCAAAAGATTAGTTGGCGCCGATATTGGTACTGGTAGCATTCTCGTTCTAGAGGCTTGGTTTGCTGATTCCGTAGTAGAAACGAAGTCGTCTGAGCCCGTTAATAGTTCCAAGCCCGCTGAGAGTCCCAATTATTCCACGACCGACTCTAACGTAGAACTCAAGCTGGCCGACGCGGGGGAAGGTTCGCAACCCCTGCGGCTGCTTGCTTGTGGGCATGTCTACCATGTTCGTCTGAGGTTCATCACTTTTCTACTTTCGCCGAGCTTACAAGCCGTTCCGGCGTTTCTTTGCTAGAAAACGTGCCTGGATCCGTGGCTGATCGATGTTTCGGGACGATGTCCTGTGTGCCAGCGCCCCGTTGAAACGACTGCTGAAAAAAAATCCAAGAAAGGTAGACCGAATTGACTCGATAATGGAGTGGCGGTTCTTGGCGTCCGCTTGAGGCTCTGGTTGAATTCACTAGGTCCGATAGGGGAATGATGGTTCTTGCTATAGACATTGGATCGAGTACTTGGCTATAGTTTTTACGGGGTGAGAAAAATTACATGTTTACTCTCAATGACATTCTACAAAACCTCACTTGATGATGGCAGCAAAACCTGGCTTCATTGAGGCGATTTGATTTGACGCCACACCAATCCTAAATAGTAAGGCTCTGCTCGGCAACTCGTCGGAGTGGGCCCCCCACAAAGTTAACATCCAACTCTCATGGCGTCTCCAGGGAAATATTGAGGGCAGGATTTTGTCACGTTCATTTCGAATGTGCTGTGTTGAAGCCCATCAAGGGTGTGCGATTTGATAGGAATTTAATGTAAGTACTTGGGGAGAGACTTTATCAAGCTCGATCCACGGAGCCCACGAAGGTGCACTACTGGAGGAGAGGTGTCAGCAGCAGCCACTAGTGAACTTCAATTATTATCATTTCACATCGACTTTATTTGGGTTCTCTGAGTCTCCAATTCCATATATGATAAGCAATTCAATGGCGAAAAAGTTAGACCTTTGATCAAAGGCTCTGTCGTCACATACAATGCACCAGCTTTAAGGGGATGCAGACTGGGAACTCAGAAGGTGATCTTTTTGGACTTCTTATCACTACATGACCTTACATCACTCTTCAATTTACTCAAACAACCGTAATACTTTACGGCAACCAATTGAGTGTGTCATTAATAAGTACTATCATCCAGAGATGGGAAAATGCTCAGTCGTTTTCAGATTGACGCCTGGGTGCCGTAAAGTATCCACGGCATACTTGAGACCCTCGGGGTCGGGTCATTCTAATCTGTTTCTGTTTCAAACCACGAAATATTGTCGATTTTTGGGTGACAGTGATTACTACTATAACTTTGTTCTTGTCATCCTGTCATTTGTGTTCGAGCGTAACAAATTTTAAATCCTAGTTTTGGGCGCCAGGCGCCAGCTAACGCTTATTTCCCTCGTTATATACATTAATTCATTTGCTCATAGCCACGAGTCCCATTTATCCAATCGATCTAAATTTCATTCATATCAGATTTTAGCACGCTCATAACGTTAGCATTGAGGCTAACCTTCAGCGTCACTGCGTAGGTGCGTCGGAATGACTCTTCCGATAGTCTCATTTAAGTTAGACTATGGTTTTGGCCGGCCAGGTATCTCCTGGTTTGAGATAATGACTATTTCATATCAATCAAGTCTTCCAACTAACTACGGAGAATATACTGTGAGCCAATGGCTACCCTCCTGATTGAATAAAATATATCTGATCATTCCTTGTACCATTTCGGCTGCGCCCCAACTATCCTTATGCACGCTCAAGTGTTCTTGTGATAATTTTGTAAAAATATAAAGGATTATAAGACCCACCATCTCCGGCTGCTTGATTAGGACACACAATAGAGGCGCCCCCCAATATAGTGAGGAGCGCAACAGAGCCGGTCATAAGAGGTATTCGATTAGACCATGTGGCGTCGTTACATCGTCGAAGGATTTATAGATCAAAATTCTAGGTCGCCTACTATGGAATATCCCATACAAGTATAAAATAAAATATAACCACATCCATCTAGCACTAGTCCTGAGTCCGCACTGCTCGTCTCTGCCCCCTCCATCTCCCTCTAGGAGCGATCCTGGACAATATTGGCAGCCGCTCGTGTTCCCAGGGGTCAAAATCTGAGTCCTCCAGGTACCTCTCCACGAGTGAAATGACTGGAAGCCGTTCAGTGACACTCTCGGTCGGCGTAGGTGAAGATGGTGGCGTAGGTAAGTTTCTCTCCCTACCCGCTCTCTGGATTTTGATCACTAACGCTGTTGCTGCCAAGATTACTAGCAGTACAAGGAGCAATATACAGCGCCTTCGTCCAGTCCGGCCCTGGTACCCCTTCGCGACTTCTAGCTCAACGACCGCCTCACTGACACGTACAGCGGTTTGCTCGATATTGTACTCCACAGAATCGAGAAGTGTCCCCTGATCGATAATGAGCGTCGAGAGGTCCTTAAAAAGTTCTGCAAGGTTCGCAATGGAGTTGGCGAGTTCGTTCAGGGAGTGTGTTCGGGAATTTATCATGTCTTGGTCGTAGGAATCGGATAATAGTGCCTGCGATTGCGACTGGGACAGAGAGAGTGATTGAGATTGGGTATGTTTCTGTGCAGGATGTGTGAAGCTCGGGAGATCGCGAAGAGAGGAATGTACCACGTACGGCTGCGGCAACATCGTCATCAACGGCGCTTATTCCTTCTGAGCCCTTCAGTGAAATTGCACCTGACGCAATTAGTAGATCCTGGTTCTTGATGGCATGTCCTTGGAGTTCTGTGGCGAAAGTAGGGTGTCCTCAGTATTCATTTACAGGTGAGACATAGTGGGAAGATTTGACGCGCATAATAGGGAAATGAAAGGCTCACTTTCCATATAGACCCTCTGCTTCTTTCGAAACGCTGCACTCAAGTCCTGCACCTTGGCTGCCAAACCGCGCTGTACATTTTTTGCTGCTAAAGCTTCTGTCTGAGCTTTGCTGAGGGATTGGGAGGGTGGAAAGGAATGTTGTGGAAGACCAATCTTTTGGATTAGGGATTGACATTGGCGGAAGTCTCGTGTAATGTCCGTCGTGACTGCGTCTATCTCGCGTTCTTCATTTGAACGATCGGCGAAGCCTGGAAGTACATGTTTTGCATGCAGTTTGTCAAGGGCCGTAACTGTGTCAGCTCATAGTTGAGCGCGCGTGTCAGGGCAATCGAGTATATTAAACATACTCTTCGCCTGCGTGTCTGCCAGTATCATTTCCACCTGCTCTGCAAAATCAACCCTATAATCGAATATGTATGAGAAGAGCAAGGCATGAGCGTGGGTGGACTCTCACCACTTGGGAGGTAATGGTTCATCAAGGAGGGCATGCCGAGGAGTGGTGATGAGGTGCTCCTCTTCGTCGTCGTCATCTTGGTAATTGACACGCCGCGTGCGAGGAATAGATTCACGATACGAGAGAAAAAGACCAGTTCTCGAGCGGGTTGTGCACGATGACGACGACGACATGAACGCAGGCACACAGGAATTCGATGATGCGCACGTGGCACATCCGACATTTGGACGATTGCAGATTATATGTACAAAGTTTCCATGTTGTTCCATTGGCAGCTACATATCTAATTCCGGGCAATTGGCAATACGTTGTAGACATACTGAAGAATGTGTGGGACTAATAGAATGGTGCATACACAAGCTTCACCACTTCAGTCCTTGAGAGATCATTACAGCGGTTAGCGTCTAACCGTTGGACCGGGTCATGTGTTTGAAAGTTTGCCTACAACTTGCACTACGCTGCTCTACCAAGCGCTATACTGCTATAGCCTGGACCCTATCGTTATCTTGCCCGTCTTTTTCATATGCTCACCACACTGAAGAACTTCGTCGCTGACCGCCGGAGTGGTCTAAGCAAGGTAGCTACTGTTGTGGGTGGTGTGTATGTCGTGCGGAGCTATATCCACGACCGTTTGGAGGAGGTGAAGGAAAGGCTTGAAGAAGAACGAATTGCGCGAGAAACGTACGCTCCGATCGCTCTTTCAAATAGATCTACTGATGGTCAGTCTTCTAGCCTCCACAACCGTTTCAACAAGAATCAAGAAGACGCCTCTTTCATCATCCTTGGGCTCATGCAGATGCTCTCTGAACAAATCTCATCGGGGATGGACGTGGAGGGGCTTACCGTTGAACTACAGGCGCGTTCAAAGGCTCGCCATGCAGCACGGACGAGTCAAATACGCCCGCCATCCAGTTTAGCGTCTAGCGTCGACATGTTGCAGGAGCAGGACACACGGTCTGATACGGGTTCTGCTGTCATTTCTGTCGCATCTACCTCATATCACGAGGCTACTACCTCCGATATGTCCACTTCAGGTCTACAAAGCTGGGTGGAGACACCAGGCGAAACGGGTCCGAGTTCAGAACCTCGTACTAATCAGGCAGTGGAGGAAACAGAAATTTTCAGAGAAAAACTCGCACCCAGCAATGTTACGAATACTGAAGGGTCTTCTGTTGCAGATTCCGCTCTGGTGCGGTGGGATCTTTTTCGTTTCGTGCGATCCACCCTCATTGAATTCCCAGTCAGACAGTATCCTCTCCTCTTCCATCACGTCTTCTGTAAGCGCAATGATGACTACTGCAGAACTTTGGAACGAAGTCAAAATACTCAGTACGTATCTCTAATTACTGCGACTTTTTATTGTTATTGACGCTTTACAGCCTTCACCCGCACTCTCACAACACTATACACGCTGACACTGCTTGCACTCCTCACAAACATTCAATTTACGCTTCTTGCACGCGCGAAATATATCCACCACATGCGGGAACGCGCTAGAGCCGAGGCTTTCTCAATTGGAGACATTCTTTTTGGTGGGGACATGGATATAGAAGCCCTGCTTTCTGGTGGAAAGAGTAGCTGGGGTGGGCAGGACGCGCAGGATGAGGAAGAGCAAATAACGGATGATGTAGAAAGTCGGTTCCTGACCATGAGTTGGTGGATTCTGCACATGGGTTGGAAGGACATTGGGGAGCGGGTGCGACGCGCAGTCGAGGAGGTATTTGAGGGGTGAGTTTATTTTCTCTAGTAGGGGAATTGTTAATAACATGTTACAGAGTGTCACTTAAAAGCAAACTGTCTCCGGGGGACGTACACAGATTGTTACAGGATCTGCGAAAACGAGTTGAGTTCCCTGAGGACAAGCCAACAAGGTATTTTTTTCCCTTGTCCTATCAGCACCACAGACCCTGGCTAACCCGCGTAGCTTTCTCTCTGCACTCCTCCCACCCACTCCTGAAACTGTACAACATGTACTCATGGAGAACGGCTTTGCCTCGTCGTCCACGCACCCATACACCGACCTTCTCGAGTTCGATTTTCAGTCGCCACAAAACTCGGGATTCCTACCGCCTCTAACATCCCACTTACACCGCGGTCAGATACAGCCCCGCGCGTTCACCGCACTCCTCGATGAGACCCGGGCGACCCTTGCATCGCCTGACTTCGCAATTGTGCTACAGCGGGCACTCGACGCAGCGGCGGGGCAACTGTGGCTTGGTGTCGAGCGGGAGGTGTGGGGGTCCTCTGCTACAGGGAGCTCGCGAGTTGAGGAGATGGATGAAGAGAAGGAGCGCATGCGACTCGCCGGGATGTTGCCTGGTGTAGCACGGTGGAGCCGCCTGGCCCTAGATGGGGTGCCAAGTGTTGTGGTGGATGTGAGTCTTCGAATGTCCCCTGACTGGATTATTAGACTGATGCGTATTCGTTTAGAACGTATTTGCGTTGAGAGAAGTGCAGTGTCTCTCTGCGATCGTATTCGCAAAGTTTGAAGAGCGCATGCCACGGTGACTGAGATTACTTGCTGAGGATGAGCTGAAATTCTATTCACCAGAAGTCATCTTTAACGAGCAAAGAATCTGTAACCAGAATTATTATACTATTATTAATCAAACCTTGTGGTAGTCATAAAGATTTAGAAAGCACGACATGAGCCCCAAGACCTGATAAATCTCTCGGCCCTCCTGGTGTATGCCACTAAATGGAGTACAATACAACGCCAGGAATTGCTCAGGCCCCAAATTAGTTATATATTGCGCGGAGCCTTCCTATTGCTGGGAAACCGCGCTACCGAGAGATGTGTTTTCAGTTAGATCCTAATATCCTCTTCCTGGATATGGTATGGATTCATGTCCCCGTTGAAAAGGGTTCAAGAGGTGCACAAATAGCAGGTTCTGATTGTCGTTCTGTCTAGAATCAGCGGAATATCCTCATTTTATCATCATGCACTCTTCACTCAAGCCTTCCAGTTTTTTTTTTGCCCTCGCTTTAGCCCCCACTACTTGGGCAGCCCTCTGACCAACACACGAAATATTCTAACTTGTGTGTCACTGTGGCGCAGTGTTGTTGCCTGAAATAAAGGTCGTTTGCAAATCTGTCGCCCCGCGACAATCGTACAAAGTTTGCATTGGCTTTTAATACAGACACATGGCCCCCGTACTGGCGCTTCTTTGCGGTGTAATAGTCGGCGAATGTGCTTCAATATTTATTACATACCACCCACCACTCTTATTTCACCACCCATCCCCGTTAAATGACTCAAAAAAAAACTATGTCGGGAAAAGGGAAAGTGTACCATGGATCCGGTCTCTGCGGCGCAAAAAATATCAGACCATTGAGCCTGTATATATATATATATATATTGGCTGAACGACCGCAATTTTGATTGGGCATCCAGATTGGGTACATTTTTCAAACCTGAGGTACTCAAAATCTGCCTGGATAAGCAGGATTGAGTAACGACTCAGTTTCAACACAGAGCCACTGCCCAGCTTGTGGCGCATTTTATTTTCTGCAAAGCCCAGGAGGTACGCAGAAAACGAAACATATTTGAAAATTTATTTCTATAATAAATTCAATATTTCAATGAAACACGCTCTGTATATTCAGAATATAAATTCGGCGTGAGTCGAATCTAAGTGGTTCACAGTCTGAGTGAACCTCAGAGATTTATTCCTTACGTAATCGGTGACTGGGTAACGCCGTAGCGGAATCAAATCCCACGTGAGTTTGGCCGTCGGGCAGAAAGGACAGTTCATCCGAACTTCATGCACATCGATATCGTCCACTGTCCCCTTAGGGCCTAGTTCACCATCCAACCACGGAGGAAAAAATTCGTCGAAACTTGAAAAGCCGCCTCTAGCCGCCTACTTAGTCAAAAATCACATTCCACAACCCTCCACTTGTCCTACTACCGCTTCCAGACCGTCGGGCCCATACCTGTAGGTTAGTCTCTATCAATTCTACTACAAGGAAGCGCTCAAGAAGCGCTTGTGCATCGAAAAGACCAGATCTCACTCGTCTCTCATGGGCGTCCACGGTTGAATTTCAGACCTCAATATCGTCGATAATATATGTATGTAAGTGTCAAGGACTTCTTGAAAAACACAACATGCTCGTACACGAAGCTGCAGGAGGTTGTTTTCCTGCCTCATCGAATTATAATCGATTCAACGTGGTACCTATGACCTAACTACCAGCGACCACCATGTAACTACGCTCTTGGCGCTACGGCGACCCGTGGACGCCAGCCTGTGATCCCCTAAATCTGCCGAATCAGACTTTAGCTGTTCTCTGCATATGCCTTAGATATTTGTTGCTACCATGTCGTAACTTCACCAGTTCCGAGATAAGGCTTCGATGAAGAACGGAACTTGTGCGAGGCTAGGCTTAAAGACTCGAGACTCGGCATCTGAGTGCTCAACGTGACCTAATTCAAATATATGTGCTAACTTTGCGGCTGCCGGGTTTTCATGCGCCTCACGATTCGCGAGGCAATGGATTTTGAGTGAATAAAAACAGGATGCGAGCTCCAGCATGCACTATTGGGACCTTTCCTTGGGACGCCTAATATCACTGTCCTTTCTCCTTTTCGTGGCTCTCAAGTACGATGCAGTTCAAACTTACATTGCTCTCCACACTCCTTTTCTCTTCGTCGGCCCTCGCCGCATGGGTACCCTGGAGTTCTAATGTGAAGCGGTACGTACTTATTCCATGCGACTATTTTCTTCCTTTTGAAATGAGCTTCTACAGGGCCACAGTATGTAACGGCCGTGCAGAGCTCTGTCGCCGCTCATACGGTAATGTCACATACCTTGGTGCACATAACTCTTTTGCCAGCAGCACCAATCCCTTTTCTCGTGCGTTTCATTTTCTTGTCTGGTCTCTTTCTCCTGAATTGTGAAATCAACCCACAGTTGCGCGCACACAAGAGGTCGATGTTACCGCGCAGCTGCGACTTGGTGTGCGCATGCTTCAAGGCCAAGCCCACATGAAGGATGGGCAACTTCGTTTCTGTCATACATGTGCGTGTTTATTCATTCAAGGACCGGTGTTTCTTCGCTGATTTCCACTTGTATCTCCTTTGGATAGCCTGCGTACGTTCCTTCCTATCAATGGTACCAGGGAAAGCGATAACGAGTAACGCACTTGACTATGTCAGTCTCTTTTTGATGGCGGCCTTGTTGAAGATTACCTGCGCAAAGTCAAAGCTTTCCTTGACGCAAACCCAGGAGAAGTCGTCACGCTGATCTTCACAAATCCCGAGGGCATCAGTGTCCCGCGCGTTTGGAAGCCTACGTTTGATAATTCTGGTGGGAAATAACTTACATCTGCAACCGCTCCGAGTTGATATCAGATTGACTCTCTATGTAGGCATCTCCCGTCTTGCCTTTGTACCCACTTCGCGGCCCACAAAGCGTAACGACTGGCCAACACTTGGAAACATGATCGACCGCGGCAAACGAGTCGTAGTCTTCCTAGATAGCGGTGCTGATGGTAGCGTTGATTTCATTCTCCCAGAGTTTGACTATGTGTGTCAACTACCTATGCTTCATTCACCCTGCAAGTATTGAGCCTTCCTTCTCCTTCACTCTAGATCTGGGAAGACCCGTTCTCGTCGACAGACAAGAACTTCCCTTGCCGTGTCGACCGCATCCGCGGACCGCTCTCCGCACCGGACCACATGAACATGATCAACCACAACCTGAACACGAACCTCATCCCCATTGGCGACGGCGTGCTTATCAGTGATAGGGCCAGTGCAGAGACGACCAATGGAGTATCATCGTGAGTGACATCATCTTGAAGTCGCTTTTCTATGCTCCTCCCAAGCTTTCCATCTTTAAATCATATGCAAAATTTGATCCAACTCGTTCTATACAGTATCCTGGCCCACGCGAACGGGTGCTCTCGTTTCGCAGCAAACCGTGCTCCCAACTTCGTCATGCTCGACTGGGTTAACGTCGGACAGGGTGCCGCTGCTGTAGCACGGCTGAATGGTTTCTGATCTGCAATTCTTCTTTTGTTTGAAAAAAAAAAAAGTTGAAAAAGGCCAGACGTATCCACTGGTGTCGGACTACACATTCATTCTAATAACAACATTTCGCCTAATATTTCATGTGTGCATGTGAAGGATATAAGTCAGTCACTGAACAGACACGTCTTGTGACACGGTCAAGCTTCACTATATGCGTATGAAAGCCAGTGATGAGGATATGAATACGAGCGCTATGTGAGTGACTATTAGCCCACATATACTGAAGCTGCTATCTGAGCCCCAGAGAAGGAGTTGGTTGAAAGTGTCAAAATTCGAAGCTCGGCAAAAGGCGATGGACTAATGAGAAATTTTGAGGAATTTTTAAAGAGTCGATCTTTGCAACCCTCAGATCTGATTTGTTGGTGGAATTCTATCAATGCATCCCTCACTGGTTCCCAGGCAATACTCAGCGATCAAGGATCAAGCGTTCTAGTCTGTAGTGAAATGCTAACACCGCTCGGCAGTCCCTTCCTACTACTGAGTGCTCAGTGCTTTCGCAGTCCTCCTGGCTGACAGTATACGCGGAGCTGTACAGTTACTACAGCCCAGTACACCGCGAAACCCGATGTCACGGGAGTAGTGAGACGGGCGCCGCCTTCTGTGACTCCTGAGCCCTAACAAATTCGAAGTGGGGCTCCTTCATGGGCAGGAACTCCCTAACCACTATTTTTTCTCAGCTGTGCAGTGTGCTAGCCGAATATCTGGGACACTAAGCTAGCCTTCTCGTGTGGCTTTACATCGCTAGGCCCATAGATCCCGCAAAAATTCTCCCAGTCTTTAACCCGATTCCCGCTGGAGTACAAGTCGACATCGGACGCCGCGATTTTCGACTGGCCCCCTTCCCACCGCCGGACGTGTCCCTGAATACGAAGCGTGCCATAACGAAGCTCTACCGTTCTTAGTGACTGCGCTGAAAGCAATGTAGACAGATCCTTCGCCGTCCTGGTGTCGGTCTCGCAGGGTTGTCTCCCCAGGTGCACGACCACCATGGCCAACCCAGGAAGCCAGTCAAGGTTGGCAATCGGCACATGTGTGGGTCCTGGCCATGCGAGTATCGACAACAAGTGAAAACAGGGGAACACCGTCCCAAGCGCTGCCAACTGGGACAGCGTGAGCCGGTCGATCTCGAGAGAGCGTAGTGTCGAAGCGAGTGGTAAGATCAATTTGGGTGTCTCGGTGTGATCAATGCGGTGCTGCCACATTGCTTGTGACAACGAGAGGTTTTGGATGCCGGTGCATTTGGATAGAATGAGGGGTATGAAGCGCGGCGGGACTGACTGCTCGATGAAGAGGTTGCGCACGCGCTTCGCAAAAAATTCGGCAGGGCGCGCGTTCAAGGTGGGCTCGAATCGCTCAATAAACGACATGCCTTCAAGAAAAGATAAAACCATGGACCGGAGCTCTATGGTTTCGTAGATGATGTATTCCACTCGCGTTTGTACGCGTCGTGACACCACCGATAAAGCAGGTGCATATGTCGGGTACATGAACGCGGCATGTTCGAATATCTCGTCCTCGATTTCTGGCATGAAGTGGAACGTGAACGTCATGGTTCAATTAAACGTCGTGTGTTGGCTGGAAATATGGTTGTATTTGAGACAGGGTACTCCATAGTCGGTATACGGTGACACTCACCTGGGCTTTGAAGCTTCTGTGTCCGATAGATTCTAGGTGTCATCGTTGTTCGCTCTAAGTACTACCACCAATAATTAAAAACGCCGTTGACCGCCATTGATGGTTGCGCGGGCCCCGATGTATTAATTGATTCCTCTACCTGCCCTTATGTAGTACAGAGGCCAAGCTATGGCGGCCGTGCATGTAGATGACGGCGGCGCGCGTCCAGTGTGGGAGATGGGAGATGGGACCAGGCAAGGTACGTTACCGCTGTAGACCCGATAGTGGACAGCTATAGTTAAACTAGTAAGCGGAAATTCATTGGCAAGAGCACATTTAAAGCTGGCACAACAATTCTGGTATAGACTTATTCTGCACAATAGTCGCCAACTCAATGAATAATGACCTGTAGGTGCAAAGATTTTTGCCTCATCTATTGATGAAATCTGACTGCGACGATAACGAGGGAGATGTGAAAATCGAAGTTGCGGGGGGGCCGAAAGCCACGACGGGGGTCCTGAAATTCAAGCTTTCGGGCCCGTAGTCGGCACTGCGTAGTACTGAGGACCGGGAGCCAGGGATGGGGCCCGAACACCAGATGTAATGCCATTGCATTTGCAGTATATGTATAGAAAAGCTATGGGAAGATAGTTGCGGCCTCCGTTAGTACCATATCTAGACAACATATCTCCAGGGTATACGGAGGGTCAGTACTAGGTATTCAATATTCAGTGATGAAGGGAGTCTGACTGATCGTGCTGCCAATTGCCAGGCTCACATAAGCACCCTCTGTCCACGCGTGGACGTTCTTGGTATGAGACTAGCCAGGTTGCATCCAATGGCATGACCCAGGATCATCAGCAACTTCACATGTTACTTGTCAGCTTTTCTGACTTGTTCAAATTGTCACAAGCTCACAAGCTACAAGCTGAACATCAAGAAGGTAGCAGAAATAAATAAATCTATATAATTCAGTCAATAAGAAATTAATCGATAAATTCGTGTGCATGGTGATCTACATAGCGGTTGACAAAATAGGCTCGAAAAGCATCCAGCGAGTGAGAAAAATGGAAATCCTCTGGAAGGTGCTGAGAACCATATACTGGAAGAAGGTGTACACCCCGAGCAATTGAATCTAGATGTATCACAGCAACTGTCCGCCTACCGCCCCCGTCGAATTCCGGCTTGACAAGCCATAACCCTGTCTCGGTATCAGGGGCATCCCCAACCAAAACCAGCCAGTTGACGAGTGCACAAGGATACAGTATTTCCTCGTACTCGAATGAGAAGAAAAGAAGAACACGACCAACGGTCATACCCCGCATTCCTGGAGTGTCGGCGTCGGTCTCAACAAACACGGTGTCGTAGCGTGGATATTGACCGCGCCAGTCAGGGTGAGATCGTATCCGTTCATGATGCATCCCCCCAGCACCACACACGTCACTTGGAGAATAAAATCGGGCAACAGCCGAGTGATACACAGAGATTTTACCATGAAAACTGGGGCAATCAGCGAGTGGAACTTCATCCGGCGAGATCTCTGAACAAGGATGAAGCTGGCCATATAGGAACTGGCGGAGAGCTGCAGGGAATCGAGGTTGGTTGATTAACCCTGCTAAATCCTCAACCCTCTTAGGGTAATTCCGTTCTGAAAGATAGGTTTCGTCAGCTACCAGGAAACATGTTGATATTAGACGTAGAACCATACCTGAGGTTGCTGCCAGCTTCACCGACGACATCACCCTTGGCCCTGCAACAGGCCCCAAGTCCTCGTCCTCATCGGAGTCGTTGCTATCATTGGTGTCGGGCTCAGGTACACCACCTGCATGGATAAACGCAGCATATGAAGACGTTGAACCTGCCATCATTCCCTTTGATGTGAAGATCCTTCGGGCTGCACTGAGTTTGTCGAGGCGGCAAAGGGTCTGAAGCATTTGGATGAGTGCATTGTACCGATTCGACCGCCGCCAGGGTTTCTTCACAGCATGAATGTGCTTTGACTCGGTGATTGATGAGCAGAGGCCATTGGGGGATCCAAAGAGGCGAATGGAACGTGGATAGTGTACAAGGGCATGTTGACGGGGCAAGGAGATGTTATCGCGGACACCGATGTCAATAAATATTGACCGGTGGTGGTGAAAACGTGTGAGGGCTGCTTCCAGAGCATTGATATCGCCACTTGAAAGAGAGTTTCGGCGAGCTATGTAACAAAAGTCGAGGAATGCGGCAAAGCACCTGATGATCTCAGCCGGGACATGGCCAGTAATTGCAGTAAGGTAGACCTGGCGAAAAATATGAGACATAGTACCAGCTGTATATGTACTTTACACACCTTCATCAGTGCCTTTGAGTCATCCCCCGTCCACTGTTGGAAATTACGGCCATCAGGAAAACGTCGAAGGCCGGGAAATGGTGGTACAGCAGAGATACTAATCAGATGAAGTTAGTTTTGTTTACAGTATTAGCAGAAGCAAGCACACCGGCGGTCAATATCCTTCATTATCTCATTTGCGCGCGTCTCGCCATGGGTCTCTGTTAGATACAGGCCAACCCAGGTAACAAGGTGATCCTTGAAGGTGCCTTTGATAACTTGATGCAGAAGGTCAGGCGAAAGGAGTTCATGAATATCGGCACGGGGAAAATTGCAGGTGAAAGGCTTAGAAACTACGACGTAAGTAATATTGTTTATGACTGAGCCAGAGAAGAGAGCACTTACCTGAACATCACTTCGAATCCCATAATCAGACCAAAGAATCCCAGGATCAAAACACGATATAAGAAATTCAGTCTTTCGATGCGAGCGCCGCAGTGCAGGTTTGTCAAGTGAATCAGGATGTGCATCACATCTTAAACAATGATCGTGAGTCTGAAGAAAGATCACAAATATAAAAATGACTACTTACTTCGGACACCAGTACTGCACTACACCAGCAAGCCACACCTGCTCTGGATAGTCTGCAATGTAGGGCCCAAGGCTGTAAATAGCGCGACGAAAATGGCCATCAGGACATTTGATAACCTCAGGTGTCGTCATTCCTGCTTTCAGGGGCTCAAAGATATGTGCAAGACAGGAGTGATAGAGCTGGCGCGCAAATTGCTGATATTGAGTGGACTTCTGCTCTTTCTTGCTCACTTGGGATATGTTTTAACCTTGATGAGAACATGAGAAGTACCAGGGAGGCTTACCTTTTGGAATTGGAAGAAATGCGACAGGAATAACACCATTCCCATGACCGCGCCGTGCTGTGTTGGTGAAATTGCCGGGGGACATGTATACAGGGTGATACTGTTGGTAACCCGTGGCCACCGAGACGGTCGTTTTGTCACTGCCGGCAATGATAGGAACAAACATTGCACCGTCAGTGCCTGGCAGCTTTGAAATTTTATCCTGTACAAATAAATAGGAGTTTTAGTTATCGGTTTGAAAAATGTGTTGAAAAACTCGCCGCTTGTTGCCATGACCAGTCGGCAGACATGAAATTTGAAAAGACACGTTCACCATGAGTGCTGAACTGCCTGTAAGGTCCATAATGAACTGAGCCATCGAAGTCACTGTCGGCAAGCTGGCGGAGGAGCACTGTACGTGAGTTCCTCGTACATAGATCATATGTCACTGTCATCCATCTGGGTGGATTACGTGGCATCGGGCCTTGATATCGGATCTTGTATGTTTTCCAGGGCGCATCTCCATGCTGTATATCATCAATGGTGCGGTACATGTCCTTCGCAGTTTTCCATGGGGTGGTGCCGCCGTAGGGAGTTACACTTGCAAGCCAAATGTCGAGTGCTGTTTTAATATTTTCGGCCGAGCTCTGGGCTTGCGCGAAGTGAAATTGGGCGAAGTCAAATGCAGTACGGTCATTAAAAGGGTCCCAGGATGGTGTTGTAGGCTCATCGGATGCTGGAGCAGTATGTGGAGGAAGAAAATTGCCATTCACATCACAAGGTGTTCCTTAATGAGCGATGAGCATCAGTTAGCAGAGTGAATAAAAAAAAAATCTTTTATGCTACCGGTTATTGACGGATGTCGAAAATACGTGAACGTCTCTTTAGTTTTATCGTCGTCTTCAGGGGGCTGTGATATATCTCGGTGTGCACTATTGATGTGGCGGGTTCGACCACTATGACTTTGGAATTTTCGGGTACAATTTGGGCAGGGCAGCGAAGTAGAAGTAGACATGATCAATGGTAGTGTACTTGGACTTTCACAACAAGAGAATACGTAGCGCCCACGTGAGCTCATAAGCCACCAAAAAACAGCCAAACTTTATTTCGAACCACTAAACAACAGGAGAACTAGTCAACTTCAGAATATGGCCAGCACTCAATTGCAGCAAAACATACTTTCTGAGACCGAAATTCCTGATAATACACTTGAAGACTTGATCACCGCAACAAAACCAGCAGCAAAACGTGCCCGAGCAAATACCAACAGTACGGGCAGCACCAGTGAATCTCAAAGAAAAAAGAGTCGAAAAGTCAGTATACTGTCACTATTCCAATTAGTCAATGATGCTCACAACTGTTTGGTACAGGACGTGGTGCCAGCAGAGACACCAGATCCTGATCCTATTGGCTCAAAGGCTGTTAAGGGAAAGAAGAGGGCGAAAAAGGTATTTAGATTGACTACACCTTGAAAATATCCACTGCAAAGATATTTTCTAGATTGTCGAGCCCCGTGAACCGCTTCCTGAGCGTGTAAAGCGTGTTCAGACCCCCGGGGCTCCTGACCAGAAAACTGGAAGAAGGACGTCAGCAAAGCTAGCTGCCGATATACAAAAACACACCGAACTTGAGAAGAAGATTGAAATTCTTGAGGCACAGAAGCGCACTATGCTGGCACAGATGGAAATTGACCAAGAACGAGAACAGGCTGAGGAAGACGAAGCGTCTGTCAACCACATCACAGACATGTATGATCCCGAGGATGATGATGAAGAGTTCTTTAACCTGGACACTGAGGACGCATCTGATAATGGTGCTGAGAAGAGGAAGACAGCAGTGCGTAAATAACTCTCTGTTTACCTCAACGTACTGATATTTTGGGGTTTAAGCGTCAGAAAAAAGCTACAAGAGGGGAAACGCGTGCTGCTGTTGAGAGTTTGAAAATCAAGTTGAAGGGAATGGATGTTGGGAGCAAAGGCGGCGTTGAACAGTATGCTTCTATTTTCTCAGGTTCGATAAGCGCTTATTTAATAAATTTTCTCAAGCTGTCACACTGTAATCCAACCGAGACCAAGGCACCTTTCTGGCCTTGTTGCAGGATGGTCTCCGCCTTCGCAGGTGAAGCCTGGTACTGAAGACCGCCCTAAAACTCATACTTTGGGGGGATTTACTGATGACGATGTCATCACTGACCAACCCACTGAAACACATAGCTGGTCAAATCAGGTATTTTTTGAAACACCCTTTCAAGCTTTGAGAAAGTGCTCATTGACATTGTTGTCAGACAGTGCACATTGTTTCGAGTAGTTCTGAATCAGACGAGTCCCATCATGTTACCAATTCTGCCAACACAACTCGAACACCAGTACCAGTAAATCTCGAGCTCAAGGTACCACAGAAGATGGCGTCGCGAACATTGGCAAAGGCCACCCCATCTCCCATCAAGCGTGAAGAATCATCAAGCTCAACAGCTTCCTCCGACGCTCTCCTCACAGCAGCACTCAAAATACCACAATTCATCGAAGAGAAATGGGTGACTAGCTTCCTACCTACCCTTTATCACTGCATTCTATCCAATGATGACCCCTTTGGCAACTTCCTTGGTGGAAACGCTCTCCCTACCATACGTCTAGTTTTCAAGACTGTATTTCCTGATAGTAACTATGAGGTCATTTTTCGGGGTCGAGTCTATGAGAAGGTGCGTCACAGTGCGACTCTCTGTTTTCTTTTGAAACTAACAAATTCAGTAGGCTTATGAGCGTGGTATGGACCTTCGAGCTCGCATCGCGAGAAGTGCGATTACTGTTGTCACCAAACACTTTGCTCAAGACGAATTCAAGGACAATCCTGCAGCAATTACCAAATATGTGAAGTGGGCTGTGCGTGACGATGGACCGATGCTTTTCAGGGTTCCAGCTGCCCAATTTCCGGTGGCTGGAACCCCAAGCAAGGTATGCTCAACCATTTATTAACTTTTTTATTCACCAACTTGATCGCTTTTGTAGGCTGTCGACCTCTTCCAGTCTTCGTTCATTGTTGAAGTTGTTAAGCCAGTTCTTAAGGGCCTCAGAGGGTCAAAGGGCTACAAGCTTTTCAGTGAGCCCAAAGCCGCATTTGCACTTGCTGCCGCTGCAGTATGTCACTAATCCTGTAATAGATGAATGGCTGGCTGATAATTTTACACTAGGTTGAACGGGCATTCTTATGCTTCCGGTCAGGAAAGTTCAAGAAACCTTCAAAACCTTTTGGGAACGAAGCTGTCGGTAACAGTGTGCAGGAGTATATGGAAAATTTCAAAGATTTTTCTCAACGGCGTTGGACGCAGCTACTCGACGCTTGCAAGCCAGACGATGATTTGGATGACGAGGTCATTGAGGTATCGGCTCCAGTACCTATACCTACCATGAGTACGCTCGACGGAAAGCGTCGCAAGCTTTACGTCGCAAGCAGCCCAGCCCCGGAAATCATAGATAACTAGAAATCATTTTATTTCATAATATATTATGTTTATGCTATCTTATCCTACTTGCCGAATGAGAAATTCAAATGATTTAACTGCAACTTGTTGGCGTTTTGGACATGGCTTGCCGCGCTGGTGGCTTGCCGGCTTTTCCAACTTGTACCGGCTTGTACAAGCCGGTACAACCTCTCACAAGTTGCCTGTGAAATTCCTGATGATTGGATGCGGCGTATGATGGACACATGATGGATGTGAACGTTTGAACACTGAAAGTTCTGAACAGTGAGGCTTCTAAGGCAGAATGGATAATATGTTTATCCTATCGTCGTGGTGATCAAAAGTGACCGGAATCGGGGAATTTTCGAAGCCCCAACGTAGCAAGACCTCAAGTCCCGGACATATCTCGCGATGTCAAGCCTGCTTTCCCCCGGCACTCTACTACGTCTCTCTTTCTCTCTTTTCTCTCTCTTTCTCCTTTGTTATGGAATCGCCCCTAGGACAGCCTATTATTTTCTTTTTACTTTATACAGTACTCAGTACTGTAGTACGC
>JABCKI010005986.1:0-20411 GCA_018282025.1 Sphagnurus paluster
TTGTGGGCTCAATTTCGGAGATTATTTCAAAATTGTTCTTCAATAATACAAATATGCATATAATTTACTCTTATAAGTGTATAATTTTTTTATTTGATTCAAGGAAGCGGCTGTGGAGCCTGCTGAGGCATCGAGACACGTACTCCCAATTTGGACGCGTCTCATCACGTGAGGGCATCACACATGATCACATCAAAATCTCGGAGCGTCATCCAGGTCCATCTGACTGCATCCAGCCATTCCGGGTGGGCCGGAGTAGAGGAGAGCTATTCTAATAGTAGAACTAGGTGCTCGGGGAGTATAAATGGTTAAAACTATTTTTATTTCACAGTGAACGACCCGAAGGAAGCAAAATGCCGCCCAATTGCACTGAAAATTGAAAATTGATGCGCCAGGCCAAATGTGGAAGTGGCTGACATCCCCGGATGGTGCGCAGGAGCCAAAATAGGCAGGCCAACATGTTTGCAAACATTATTCTAATCAGAAGCATTTCAAATAAGAGTCATATTCGCAAACAGCTTTGACTTCTAGTAGAGTAAATGTTCATGAACATTTGACTCTACTGCCTGGCCTTTGCCTGTAAAATACTATATTAGCTAATTCCTTGAAGGACCGGCCATATTGGAACTGCTTAATACTGTGGAAAAGGCTTGTAAGACCTGCCCTTGTATCGACATTGAGCTTTTGTAGGACTAATTAATGATCAGCCACTGTTATGAAAAATAATAGCGAACTGCTTGATTCTCGAGAAAGGGACTCGGGTGAGTTTTCCCACCTTTTTAATGTCATTCGATTTCCACCCTCAAAAACACATCTCATGGGCGGATAAACGTAAGTAGTGAAGTTTCGTCAAAATCGCGCCACTTAACCACAACTTGACATATAGTGCTCCCCAAGAACAATTTGACCAAATTCAAAGAAACGCACATAATTATGGGTCTACATCTTTTTACCTCGTCACACTTTCCCCGACAATCCAGACAACTGGTCCGAATGTCTATTCCTTTCTCGTGAACAGAAGGAAAGGATTATTTCGGCCCCTGGTTTTCCTGCCCCAGTGCCCAGGCCGCCTCACGTCCGCCACCGTCTTGGACCCTCCGCGTTCGGCACTGGGATGTTCGCGACTTGTGATATCAAGATGGGCGAGCTCGTCTTGTCTGAGCGCCCTTTACTCTTGACCCCTGCCGCTATACCGATGCTAGGGGACACCAACCTCACCGACGCCCGGTCTGAGGAGGTGCATCGGTGCGAGTATGAGCAGGTCCTGCAGCGCTGTGTCAATCTCATGCTGCCTAAAAATCGCACGGCGTTCTTCAAGCTGCACGACGCGCACACGAAGGACGGCTCTGGTCATATCAGCGGCAGGACCAGGACCAACGGCATCGGCGCGATGACGGAAAAGTCTCAGGAGGAGAAGCGCATGCGCGATTACGGCTACAGCACGGTCTTCAATGAAATATCGTATATCAACCATAGGTGCGTCTTTTCACCGTCTTATATCGAACCGGTATGAATGGGGATCGCGCATACAGCTGCTTGCCGAACGCCTCGGCCAAATTCTCGGCACTATCACTCTCTTCTGGGGCGCGCACGATCCGCGATATCAAACAGGGCGAGGAGATCTTCATTTCGTATTGCAAACCCGAAATACCCACCGCTGAGCGCCAGGCGCAGCTGAAATCGTACGACTTCCAGTGTACCTGTGACGCCTGCTCCGGACCCAGCTCCGATATGGCTCTCGGGAAGATCCAGATGAGCGTTGCAGGGATGCTGAGGCTTGATGGCGAGCATGGACTCATGTATGCCGAGTTATTGATTAAGGAAATCGAACGAAAATGGTGGTACTATCTGGAGCAGTATGGAACCTACCTGGGGCTCGCAGCCATGTGCGGGAAGGAATTAAAAAATGGACGTATACCTTAGATACAAGAAGGCGTATGAGGCGTGGGTTCTAGGGAAGTATGGCGAGTCAAGAGAATTTTTTTCTAATTAGCTTTGTTTTCGCATTGCTCGGCGTTTCCCCTCGAGTTTATCAGCAATGCATGTAAAAATTATTCCGCAAGGCAAGGTGGCTCTCAACAACATAATCATCGTGAGATTGTCGATTATCAGGTAAGCTAACAACACACTATCGTATCGAGGACAAGTCATTAATTGATCATAGACAAGAACGGTTTAAAACGTCCAGAGCAGAAGTTCGTTGACTAGTATCCAGCTCACACAAGCGCCATCACAACACCTGCCAGCACACCTGCTAGGACTACCGCTACACGGCTATCAACACTTCCAAGAGCTCCACTCATCACACCGGCGGTGGGTCCTAGGGAGGTGACTGTAGACTGAAAAACATGTGGCTGAACAGTTGCAGAGGTGTAGCCGCTGCTGAAGATGCTGACAACCGGTGTACCGGAGCCGGACGCGGATTGACTGGGCAATGACGCTGGAGGTTGGCTGGTCAATGACGCTGGAGGTTGACTGGGCGATGACACTGGAGGTGGTGTGGCACGCGGAATCGTGAAGGTGAGCGAAGGAAAATTGCAGAGGTTGGTAAAATCTGGGGGTGGAGTATCAGATGTTTTTGAGTCATTGTCAGCTACCAGCGGAATGTACGCACCGTCAAGGATGCCTTGTTCTGTGGCAACTTGGCTCGGGGTCGGTGCATCACCCGCAAGACAGACTAGGCAATCCTGGAGAAGTTCGACGTTGGTCCTGTTGCAGAGACACTCTGTCGTCAGACAGTTCTATTTTTTTTGCAAGAGATTGGTTATCCTGTGGACTCGAGTAGAATAGATCGCTGAATGGCGTACTAGAATTTCTGAATACACGACTCGACACCGCGGCTTGCACTATAAACGGAACTCAGAATTGTGGATCACCGCTGTCAGTGATGATTTAGGAGATACCTGTGGTGGAAAATTGGCCACAGGATCAGTTTGCCGCTTGAGCAGGTCGTGCAGCATGGTTCGCGACTGAAGATTTATCATAGTGGCTGATGCTGGATTTGGATGGATCAGTGTGAGATCAAGGAACATCCAGGATATCGTATGCAGAGTATACCTTGAACAGCGAGGAGGCCTGCAAGTGCCGCGCGTAAAAACATCAGAGTCAGGTCAATAAGTGGTTAGGAGTGATTCGCCTAGGTCCTAGGTGAGGCACTGAAAACCACCTTTGCTTTCCCATTGGCCTTTATACATCCATGCTCAAACTTGGACCTGCCAAGGAAGAGCATTTTGCAGCATGCAGTATTTGGGCATGCTCATCTGAACACTGCCAGAGAGTGGCTCGGTAGTAAATTTGACGTTGGACATACGTCACAAATGTCAGATTCTCCTTGAACGCCGGAGATGTCGATATGTCACAATACCCTAGTTCCTGTTGTTTACCTAGGAGTGATCTAGCTCAGCAACTTTTGAGCTGAGAGACGTCCAAGTCATGAGATGCAGGTATAGTAGGCGCAGCTGAAATCATGAGACTTACAGTGTAAATGTGACGCCTGCTCCATACATATCCAGTTCCCATATAAGAAGATGTATGAGGCATGGGCTCTTGAAGGCAAGCATGGCGAGCTCGAGTCGAGGCAACTTTTTTTATTTTTTATTTTATTTTAATTTTTAAAATTCTGTAATAGTGGGTGATGCGGAAGATTAGATACACTAGATAGATAGTGCAGTGGCTGTACGCTCAGCAGTGGAATGATCATCCCACTGTCTACATCCCCGCCGAGTCTGCGCTCTTGTTGATTGGCCGTCTCCATCGTTTCATCGAGTTGCTCATTCCAAATTTCGCCCCACGAGCCCACGAACATTGCATGTACGAAGCTTATCCACCGAGGCTTAGTGGTTCTATCAATAATATAATTGATCATCGGTAACGAATTTGATTTACTCTCGACGTGCTTGAGATTGTGGGACATCGAAGTGGTCGAATTTTACGAGCCAAAAAAGTGATTGCATGAAGTACTGATCGAATTTGAGAACACATTCCTTCAGCCAGGCTATTTAGTAAAGGAACACAGCACAATATACATATAGGTAAACTAAGTACGCACTATCTGTCCAAGCCATTAAATAATCATCAAGACGTCCTAGCTTGAAACCTCATGAGTATAATTTTGACTATCCGCTTCACACTAATGCCATTACAACGCCTGCTAGCACGCCTGCCACGACTACAACTCCCCGGTTATCAACACTTCCAAGGGCTCCACCCTTAAGACCTGCGGCGGGGCCCGAGGATGTTACTGTAGATTGAACAACAGGTGGCTGAACAGGAGTAGTCGGGACTGCCGGGGCGGTTGCAGAGGTGAAGCCGCCGTTGGTGGTGGGGACGACAACAGGTGGGCCGGAGCCAGACGCGGACGCGGAGGGGTTTGGCAATGACGACGCTGCAGGCGATGTAGCACTCGGGGCCAGTGTGAGCGGTGGGATGCCGTTAGCTTTGCAGAGGTCGTTGAATTCTAGAGGTAGAGAGTCAATGTGTTTGAGTCATTGGCGAGTGCCATCTGGAGGGCGGAATGTACTCACTATCAAGGACGTCCTGTGCTGCGGCGATGACGGTTGGGGACGGCGCATCTCCAGCGATGCAAGTCACGCAATCCAGGAGAAGGGCACTGTTGGGCTTCGTGCAAAGGCATGTTGTCGTCGGGCAGGTCTATTATTATGGAAGGAATTTAGTCGCGCTATCGGCTTGAGCAGAATAGATGGACGAATGGCGCACGTTGAGTTGCGAGTAGATGACTTGACACCGCGGCCTGCACTAGAAATGGAAGTTAGACTTCTGGATCATCGTTGTTGATGATGTGGAACACACCTGTGGCGGCAGATCGGCTAGAGGATCACTGGTTTGTCGACCCAGCAGGCCATGTAGGATGGTTCGTGACTGAAGATTTATCACACTGGCTGACGCTAGATTTTGGAGAGATAGGTGTGAGAACGCGGAATGCACAGGATATCATGTGTATAGTAACCTTGAACGGCGAGGAGGCCTGCAAGTATGGCGCATACAAATATCATCAGATCGTCAAGTCGTCAAGCGAGTGGATCGAGAGGCGTCTAGGTCCTAGGAGAGCCACTGGAAACTGCCTTTGCTTTGCCAGGGGCCTTTATACTCCCTACGCTCAAACTCGGACCTGCCAAGGAAGGGCGCTTTGCGACGTGCAATACTTATTTGAGCATAGTCATCTGCCGGAGAGCGGCTTGGTAGTAAAATTTGACGTTGGGGATGCAGCTCAAAGGGATACCATCCTGACAGTGACAGTCGTGTGCGAATAAATATGCCAGATTCTGATGTCCCCCTCGAATGCTGGGAAGCCGTTAACGTTGACGGCACTGTGCAGAACGTTCGATATCACAAGAGCTTAGCTCTGCTGAGTCACCTATGAGCAGCTTGTTGAGTAAATTGTGAGCTATCCATGTGTGCGTCCAACGACAAATTCGAACGAAAGGGCCGTCATGAAACCAATCAACCCACAAGATGTAGTAGGCACAACAGGGGCCAATAACGAATTAAAAAGATGACGAAGTTTGTGGGCCGCCAAGACCTGCCAGTACCCATGATGGGATCAATCGGTGACCATCGAATGTGGGCGGATTGCTTCGTCCCGGTTGGAAACTGGTCTCTTCCCCGTGCACTGCCGCTGTGCACTGTCAGCGGGTAGTCTAGAAGGAGTGAAGTACTGCAAGCTCAACATCGAGGCGGTATGTAACTTTGCGGGAGTATGTACTTGCTTCATTGATGGTGCAGATATCCATCTCGAAGCTGCAAGTGGTACTTGAGTGGCAGCAAGACTCGATCCAGTGATTAATGATCCTGGTCGGTGATACTCAAGTATTCATAAGAAACCAGTGCCAAACGTGTGCTTGTCGACCCACACCTCGATGCAGAAAGGTCCTGACTCGGAGATTGTTGGTGCTCGGGAGTATGACAAGCTTCAATCTGGCAGTCGTTCACTAGTGGAGGTAAAAAACCAGTGTCTTGAGTAAATTAATCACGTCAAAGATATATATGTCGAAAGTCAAGACTTGATGGGTCTTTGTCGGCAGAGTATCGTAATTGTGGCCCGATACGGAGATGCGTCCAGCTGCAGTGGAATCAACACTGAGCAGGCAATGCTTGTTCAGTCAATGAGGGAGATGCAAAGGCTAAGGATCGGTACAGCCTCGCCCTGCATCGTCCGACTTCGGGCCACACAGTGGCAGCAGGTCGGAAGGCATTAGGGATGGCCCAAACCAAAGTTCTCGAGCCCGGGCACTCACTCACCCCCCGTTACACAAGAGTCTCGATCATCGTTGCACAGGTGTTTTTAAGTAGTCAAACATAATGGCATGAGTAATAGGGCTGGATAAAGTAGGATTGGGTGGTAATAGTATGGGGGAGAAGTCTATGCACACGCGCGCCGTGCTACGTCCCAAGAACTTCAAAACAAGTACAACTTGAATTTACTTGGCTTCAACCACGACGACACGCATCGTCATTAACTTTGCAAGCTTGAAGCTTGAAGGCGTCAACCCTTTAGCTCTTTACGTGCTTTCACGAATGACTCAACGCAAGCAGCACCGTGTGTGTTTTTACAGGGTTTTATTCTGGGAGACACGATCCATATGCTCTCCGATTCCTCTACGTCCCCAACGATATTTTGGAAGAAATAACACCAGTAGGGTGCTAATTGCCAGGGGTTTGATCCTTCTAGGAGAAAATAATACCAGGATTCTCGATTTCCTGATCTCGATTGCCATTTAGTTTATCAAACTCATGCACTCAAGTACTCATGCAGCATGTATCATGCTTCGTTGTAATCTTCTGAAGTCCTGCTGACCAAACAACTGGTTATGTATTTCAACGCACCTCGCGCCCTTGTAAAGATCTCAGCTTTCTCTTTTACCATCCCACTATAAGCGCTCTACCGTCCCTCACTTGCCTGAATGAAACGCGGTTTCCTGGATACACCCTGCGCCAGACGACCTGCTGGCCCTGATGGGGCTCAAGCTGCTCCTACGATGCCAAACAGTATGCATGCTCTCTCGAGTGTATATAAATCATCTAATGAATAATCCAGTCCCCAATAGTTTACCGCTAGGAACGTCGAGTACGTCGAGATCAGATATAGGTTATAACTTGCTTTAATATGATCCCAAGAACAAATACCAGCTAAATTTCCCATCGGAAAAGTCGACACATGTAAGTGAGCAACGTCTTGAATATCCTAGATATCTCATCGAGAACACAGCGCTCCCGGAGAATTACGACGCTTTTCGTGTACTGGACCCGGACACCAATTCTCCCGACGGGCAGATCTACCTCACGACGCTTCCTCCTAGATACGTGGGGCAGACTCTCGCAAACAACCCAGACGGCTGGGCAGAATGCCTCTTCTACTTGACGCAGCAGAAGCGCGGGATTATCTCGACACCTGGCTTCCCGTCACTGATAGCCAGGCCGCCCCGAGTCCGCCACCGCATCGGGCCCTCTCGCTTCGGGAACGGGATGTTCGCAACCCGCGATATCAAGATGGGGGAGCTCGTCATCTCCCCCATTCATACCCCCCAGCCCCATCGCCGCAGCCTGAAGGAGTGAAGCTCACACTCGAGCAACACATGCAGATACAGATGAAGGAGTACGAAGAGATTCTGAAGATTTCGTTGGCCGTTTGGAGCCTCAAAACCGGGAAGCGTTTTTCAAGCTGCACAACTCGCACACAGAGGACGGCTCGGGACCTATTTTCGGCAGGATCAGGACCAACGGGATCGCAATCCTCGACGACGTGCCGGAGGAGCAGAAGGCAGCTGGTGATTTGGGATGCACGGGTGTCTTCAATGAAATATCGTACTTGAATCACAGGTACGTTTTCCCTGTCTCTCGTCAATGAGAAGTTCTCATCCAACTACGCACAGCTGCACCCCAAATGTAACGTACAAGTTTTTCCGCAAGTCATTGTCGCTCGCGGTTCGCGCGCTGCGGGACATCAAGAAAGACGAGGAGTTATTCATGTCGTATTGCATCATCAACGAGCCTACCGCTCAGCGCCAGAAGCAGCTCAAGTCGTACGGGTTCCAATGCACGTGCCTGGTATGCAGTGATCCAACGTCAGACGACCTCCTCGTGCGTATCCGCGCCAATTCCTCTATCAACTGGGACGACTCCTCCCTGGACCCCGTGGCGCACGCGGAAACGTGGATCGCGGAGATGGAGGCGCTGGGGTGGCAAGAACTGTCAGAGTATGGCTTGTACTTGTCGATAGCGAAGACGGGCGCGATGGCGGCCAATGACTCGGCGAAGCACCGGTGGTACCAGGACAGGCACGAGGCGTGGATGGAGGGCATGTACGGGGAGCGGGTCAAAATACGCCTCTTCGCTCCTGGACCTGGACTCACTACCGCTGACGATATGAAAGCTTTCATGGAATCCCTACAACACAAATAGTTCATGCGACAGACTCGTTTTTTCATCTCTGTGTTCCAATCGCTCCATTTCTCTGAACGCTGTTTCTATAGCCCAAAATCATGTGTAATATTATCGACTTCCCCCATGCGCTGTTATCTACCAAACTCTTTCTGCTAGGCTGTCAAACTCGCCAGTTCCAAGATACCGCGCGGGCACTGAGCTGAGTTACCTTATTCGGTGAGAGTTCTCGTCGAGTTCAAGTCACTTCTAGTGTGGTTCAAAATTCCTCAGGTACCGCGTGCTCTCGATCAATTATTAGTTGAACCGAGGTTCGAAGAAAAATGTGGTGCCAATACTTTACTACTAACGTGTTTCGACCTTCGGCCCCACTAAGATCCAAGAACTCAGGCACCCAGAGGTTTAAATCCTCGTTCACCGAGTCACTGGACAGCGCGCATGATCCTTGGTGTCCCAAGCGTTGTGCGATATTTCTTCAAGAATGTGTCAACTTGAAAGACTCGACTTGAGCGATCTACGAGCGAAGGGCAAACCTCCGTGTTCTACATAGATTTCTGAGCAGTTCTTCGGCTTCTTTATTGCGCGTTCTTCTTTGTGATCATCCCATGCCCAGCTGGCTATATACATCATTTGCGTGCGTCCCTTTCGAACCATCGCAATCTTTCTGTCCTGCCATACTAACATCCTACCCAGACACCATGAAGCGTGGTTTCTTGAACAAACCGCCCACCAGAGGACTCGTCGATCCGCCTACGCAAACTGAAGACCTTCCAGTAATAGGTACGGCTTATCACCTGCAGTATTGCCGGGTCATCTAATAAACGTCGCAGAATTCAATGGCATCCCAATCCATGTTGCGCAAATAGGTGTTTTTTCATCTGATATGCTAATTCGCATCCTGGGCTAATCTCATTTGTTTCAAAGGGCAACCTTTAGTCCGTCTCGCTATCGGAAAAGTCAATATACGTGAGCTACTCCAGTTATCCAGTATCCCAGACATATAATCAAGAAAATAGCGCTCCCAGAGAATTACGAAGCAAGGAAGCCCTTCTATCGCACGGTCGAATGGGATGAAACAGGTTTCGCCGACAAGGAGATATATATGACCACACTTCCTCCTCGCAAGTCTGGCGAGACACTGGCGGATAACCCGGACAACTGGACGCAGTGCCTCTTCAACTTTGCAGAGCAGAAGCGCAGCATATTGTCCACTCCAGGCTTCCCGTCTCGTATGGTCAGGCCACCCGAGGTCCGCCACCGCGTTGGCCCCTCTAGCTTCGGGACCGGAGTTTTTGCGACTTGCGACATTCAGATGGGGCAGCTCATCTTATCCGAACGCCCACTCCTCCTATCCCCTGTTTGCATTCCCGTCCAGGAGCCAAATCTGCCCAAGGGTGCAACTGTAACATCTGACCAGTTCGTTCTAGCGCAGATGAATGATTACGAGGAGCTTCTCAAGGACTGCGTCGACCACATGGAGCCCGAGAACCGCGAAGCGTTCTTCAAGCTGCACAACTCGCACACGGAGGACGGCTCGGGGCCCATTTTCGGCAGGATCAGAACCAATGGGATTGGTATCATGTCCAAAACCTCTGCGGAGCAAAAGGCGGCTGGGAATTACGGGTGCACAGGGGTCTTCAACGTTGCATCATACCTCAATCATAGGTTCGTCATTGGGGTGTTTTTATGTGGGTATTACTGATCATGCGGTACATAGCTGCACCCCAAACGTCACCCAGACCTTCTCGCGCAAGACACTCTCGATGCAGGTGCGCGCCCTGCGCAACATCAAGAAAGATGAAGAGCTATTCATGTCGTACTGCGACGTTGGCGACCCCACCGCCGTGCGCCAGAAGCAGTTGCAGTCTTACGGCTTCCAGTGCACCTGCCGCGTCTGCAGTGACCCGACAACAGACGCACTCCTGGAAGGCATCCGCGACAACACCTTACTCGACGAGCGCGATAGCCGTCGCCGCGTCAAATCTATGATAGCGCACGCGGAAAAGTGGCTCGCGCAGATCGAGGCCGTGGGATGGCAACAGCTCAAGGAGTACGGTTCGTACTTGTCTATGGCGACGATAGCTACGATGGGTAAGGATTCTGCAAAGCATCTTCATTATCAGGCCAAGCAAGAGGCGTGGACGGAGGCTATGTATGGGGAGCCAGTCAAGATGCGGTTCTTTATTCCCGGATTATCTTCTCCTTCAGATTTGAAATCACTGCTTGATGCCCTACCTCGCAAATAGTTCTTTCACCTTGCCTGGTATTTTGTAACGTTCACGGTCTCCGAATCGCTGTGTAGCTCTCGATCCTTTCCTCCTGACCCTTATTTTATTATGCAAGCTATCGTCGGCTTTGTTCTGGTGGCGTCACTTTCTTCACCTTTCACCTGCCTTTTACTTGTCTCATCGTTGATATAAATTCAAGTGCAAAACGTATAAGTAAGGAAGACGAGGAGTTGTCATAGTACACCGATCAACGCGCCTACCGCTGAGCTAAGCGGTACGGTCTCCAATGCTCATGGACGGTACGCAGCGACCCAATGTCGGATGACCCCCTCATGCGCATCGGCACCAATTCCTCTATCGACTGGAACCACACCTCCCTTAACCCCGTGGCGCACGCGGAAGCGAGGATCGCGAAGATCGAGGCGCTGGCATGGCAAAAGCTGCAACAGTATAGCTTGTACCTGTCAATGGTGAAGACATCGATTGTCGCCAAGCACTCGGCGAAGCACCGTTGGTACCACGACAGACACGAGGCATGTATGGCGAGCAGAAACAGTAAATGACTTACCTTATTCCTATTAGGTTCTCAGCAGTTCTTCAACTTCTTTATCGCGCGTTCTTCTTTGTGATTCTCCCGTATCCAGTTGACTGGCTATATGCATTGCGTACGTCCCGTTCCAACCTTTCTGTCCTCCCATACCAACGTCCTGCTCCAGACACCATGAAGCGTGGTTTCTTGAACACCCCCGCACCAGAGGGCTCGGAGCTGCTGCGCCTACCGAAACCAAAAAGGCTCCAGCAACAGGTAAGGCTTATCACCTACGGTTTGGTACTTTCTATTCAAAATCGATTTATCTAATAAATTTCGCAGAAACCAATCACATTCCACTCGATTTTGTGGAAACACCGGGTAATTCTGCAGCTGATATACTAATTCGCATCCTGGGCTAATCCAATTTCTTTCGAAGGACCATTCGCAGTTCCTCTCACTATCGGAAAAGTCAATATAGGCAAGCCACCGCTCCAATAATCCCGTATCCCAGACATGTAATCGAGGAAAAAGCGCTTCCGGAGAATTGTGAACCAAGCGAGCCCTATCGTACGGTCGGCCAGGATGAAACAGGTTACGACGATAAATATATATATATGACGACACTTCCTCCTCGAAAGTTTGGCGAGACACTAGCGGATAATCCGGACAACTGGACACAGTGCCTCTTCAGCTTCCCAGAGCAGGAGTCAGAAATCGTCTCGACAGCTGGATTCCCGTCGCCACTGGTCCGGCCACCCCAATTGCGCCACCGTGTTGGGCCCTCTCGCTTCGGGAACAGGCTTTTCGCAGCCTGCCACGTTCAGATGAAACAGCTCATCAAATCCGGGCGCCCGCTCCTGATATGCCCTGTTCGTGTTCCCATCGAGCCAAATCTGTCCAAGTGCAGAGAAGTAACGTTTGAGCAGCTCATGCAAGAGTATATGGACGATTACGAGGAACTCCTCAAGGTTTTCGTCGACCGCATGGAGCCCGAAAACCAGACAGCGTTCTTCAAGCTTCAGAACTCGCACACAGAAGACGGATCGAGGCCTATCTTCGGGAGGATCAGAACTAACAGGATCAATATCCTGTCCGACACCTCTGCGGAGCAAAAGGCCGCTGGTAATTTGCGTGGGTATCTTCGACGTCGTGTCATATTTGAATCATAGGTTGGTCATCCTACCGTTTGTTTGTATGGCTAGCACTCACTGCACAATGCGCAGCTGCACCCCCAACATCGCCCTGATCTTGTCGTCCAAGTCGCTCTCGATCCAGGTGCGCGCCGTGCGCGACATTAAGAAAGAAGAAGAACTCTTCATGTCTTACTGCAAAATCGACGACCCCACCGCCATGCGCCAGAAGCAGCTGGAGTCTCACGGCTTCCAATGCACCTGCCGCGTTTGCAGTGACCCGGACACAGATGTGCTCCTTGAACTAATCCGCGTCAACAACTTGACCGAAGGCGGGCACGACCGCTATCTCGAGTTCGGAGTCACAAACCTGATGGAACACGCGGAAGAGTGGCTCGCGGTAATCGAGGCTCTGGGATGGCAACGGCTGAAGGAGTACGGGCGGTATTTGCTGACTGCAATGGCGGCTGCGATGCGCTCCAAGGACTCTGCAGGGTTTAATCGCTATCAGGCCATACAAGAGGCGTGGACAGAGGGTATTTACGAGGAGTCAACCATTGTTCCCGTGTTATCAGAGATGAAAGCACTGCTAGATGCGCCTCGCGAATAGTTTACTTGAATGGTATTTTTTTGACGTCCTCCGTCTCCGGTTCGAAGTTTTAATAGCTTCTCTCGATCGTATAATACGCACCACCAGCCCCAGCAGCACGACCCGGTTAAATATTGGGGGAAATATTCAAAATTTGAAGTATATAAGTTCATCTTATCTGATAAGATTGAACACATCCCTGTGATTGTGCATGATGCTCGTGCTTTCCACTTGACCAATGTGCGAACTCTCTTTTTCTAACAATAGCCAGTGGTCTTTCTGACTCAAGTATTCAAGCTCAAGTCCCACATGGGAATACTCTCTAATTGTCCTGACAAGGTTCCACTAAACGTTATAATAGGCTCCAGTTCGGCAACTGCATTGTGAACAATTAACAATAGACTTGTTGTCTGAAGGTCCAAACTTCTTAAACGGTCACAGGCCGGGAGTTATTGCCGTTCAATCATTCTCATAGCCTTATGGATTCCCAAGCAGTTCTTTGACTTCTTTATTGTGCGTTCTTCTTTGTCATCCTCCTATGTCCGGCTACATATAATGTGCTTAGATTCCTTTCGAAACTTTGCAACCTTTCTATCCCACCACTATCATATCGCTGCCTACACCATGAAGCGCGGTTTCTTGAACAAACCTCGTCCTACCACCAGAGGACTCAGATCTGATGCAACTTCCCAACCGAAAGAAATTTCAGCACAAGGTACATTTTATCACCTGCAGACTTATATTTTCTACTTCAAGATCTAAAAATGACGCAGAAATCAATCGCATGCCTCTCGATGTTCTGGGGACGTCCGGTACGTCCACATCAGATATACTGTGCTGCATTCTGGTCTAATCACATTTATTTCATAGGACCACTTAAATTTCCTCTCCCTATAGGAAAAGTCAATATACGTGAGCTGCCATTCTAAAGATTCAGTAGTCCAGACATATAATGGAGAAAATAGCGCTCCCAGAGAATTACGAAGTGAACAAGCCCACTTACAATACAGCCGACTGGAATAAAACAGATTACGCCGATGGGGATATATATATGACAACCCTTCCTCCTCAAAACAAGGGCGAGACACTAGCGGATAATCCAGACAACTGGACAGAATGCCTCTTCCACTTCGCCGAGCAGAAGCGTAAGATTGTCTCGACACCTGGATTCCCGTCGCCGGTGGTCAGGCCACCCCAGGTCCGCCATCGCGTTGGGCCCTCCCGCTTCGGGACTGGGGTTTTCGCAACCCGCAACATTCAGATGGGGCAGCTCATTTTATCCGAGCGCCCGCTTCTGATATGCCCTGTTTCCGTCCCCATCCAAATACCACAACTGCCCGAGGGACTCAGAGATTCAGATTTTACGTTTGAGCAGTACACTCAGGCCCGGATCAACGACTATGAGGAGCTTCTTAAAGTTTGCGTCAACCGTATGGAGCCCGAAAACAAGGAAGCGTTTTTCAAGCTTCACAACTCCCATACGGACGACGGATCGGGGCCTATTTTCGGCAGGATCAGAACCAATGGGATTGGAATCCTATCTGACACATCTGCGGAGCAAAAGGCAGCTGGGAATTATGGGTGTACGGGGATCTTCAACGTTGTGTCGTACCTCAATCATAGGTTCGTCATTGTGGTGTTTTTTTTAAGTTAGTATTGACCCGGCAGTGCACAGCTGCACCCCAAACGTCACGTACAAGTTCTCACTCGATTCGATATCGATCCAGGTGCGCGCGACACGAAACATCAAGAAAGGCGAAGAATTATTCATGTCGTACTGCAACATTGATGACCCCACCTCTGTGCGCCAGAAGCAGCTGCGCTCTTACGACTTCCAGTGCACCTGCCGCGTCTGCAATGACCCGACAACAGACGCGCTCCTTGAACGTATCCAAATCAACACCTCACTCGACAAGTGTGATCCCTCGCAGTCATACATGGCGCACGCGGAGCAGTGGCTCGCGCAGATCGAGGCTTTGGGGTGGGAACAGCTAAAGGAGTATGGCTCGTACTTGTCCATGGCGATGGTAGCTGCGATGGGTATCAAGGATTCTGCAAAGCATCGGCGCTATCAGGATATGCACGAGGCGTGGACGGAGGGTATGTATGGGGAGCCCATCAAGATGCGGCTTTTTGCTCCAGGGTTATCTTCTCCTATGGATCTGAAATCGATGCTTGATGCGCTACCTCGCAAATAGTTCTTTCACCTTACTTGAATCGTACTTTCTATTAGCTTGTGACGTTCTCGGTCTCGTAATGTAATTATTGTACTATCTCTCCTCGACTATTCAGTCATTACATTTTTTGTATTATGCGCACTGTCGTCAATTGCTCTCTGGTGGTATTACCGTCTTCAGCTGCCAGTGTCTCTGTGTCTGTGTCATGAATACTCCATCTGCCTATGCATCTAAAAGTTTAGTTCCAATTGAAAAATAAATTATTCATTCCAGGTTGCGACGTACTTAATGGGTTAGATCTTGAATTTCTCGGTGAAATGATTTCATCAATCCCGTCCAACACCGTGATGCATGGGAGGGTCCTTTTCGTAACTCGCCGACGCGAATATCGGTTACTCAAACGAGCTGATCTCATCTTCACCAGCCTCGAAGAACATGTGGGTAGCCTTGATCGAGAGAAAATCCACTGGTTTAGTAAAGCATACACGATAGTATTGCAAACATCGAATAAAACACAAGACAGTCTGACCAACAATAACGCACAAATTTTACATCAACTACATGATATCTTCAACTGTCAAGGTATAAAGATACGATTAAACATATAATGACAGTTTGACGTCCTATGAACGAAGAGAGAAAGTGGGTAGTAGTGAGCGGACGGAGGCCATGGGCGCCGATTGGGTTACTGGTCCACTGGTCCACTGGTCCAGTTTATTTCCAGTCTGATTCAGCTTTGGATCCTGGGGAATCGATAATAGAAGCGCTTCCCATATCTTGGTATCGAGCCACATTTGTCTCAATATGGATTGCGTGTAGGGGAAGGCCATTATTCCGTGATATATTTGTTGCGGGGTTGGCTTGGGACATGGGTTGCGTCGCGTCTCCCCGGTCTACGCGAGTGATGATAAGGTTAAACGTAATTCCCTATGAATTGAGCATTAGAGATTGCTTTTTCAGGCAACCAAAGGATTGCTTACGATAATTTGCACAACCTGCATAATAAAATACGAAATAATAACAATCAGCAATGCGCTTGCTAGGATGGTTGAAAATACTCGCCGAATTAGATACGCCGAATTGGGCGTTGTTTGAAGCCATGTAAAGAATAAATAGGATGACGGAAGACGTCGTGTACATCAGCCCAGATTCGATGAGAATTCGCATGACCCTCGACAGCGGACTTTTCTCCGAGGTTATAGTAGCGCGAAACTTCATGGACTTCTGGATTGACCAGATACGATACACAATCAAGGCTTCAGGGAATTCTCAGTGAGGTTAGCGAGCGACGGGGGATGAGAAAACTCACAGGTAGTGAGGACATTCATCGCCAATGTGAATACTGACATGCCGAGCATGAACGGCACCATCTTTCTCTGATTTAGGAGTGATGCATTATGGGAGAGCCCGGCTTCAATATGTGCAGCCATTGCTCCACAGGCTGCAGCATTTATGTTGAGTGAAAATCGAAGCAGACCTGTGGATGGAGCATACGTACTTGTTCCCGCGATCCACAACATAGAGGGAAAAGCAACCACATACCATCTTTTGCTCCAGATCACCCAACAACGGAAAAGCTTCGTTATAAAATCAGAAACCATCTTGATACGAATCAGATAAAACAAACGCACCAAAATTCCGTCTCCTATGCACGTCTGTGCGACGAAATTGATCAACTTCATCACGTTGAGCCAGTTTGATGTATCATTGAATGTGTCGATGGGGTCCCCAGAGTGTTTTATGAAGGCTTTGATGTTGTTCATGAGACCAAAGGCGACATCCATCGACGCGAATATACACATAAGAATAGCAGGAATTAACATTTTGAAGTTGATCTTCCTGCACGACTTGCAGTGGCCATCTGGAGCTATGAGGACACGCAAACAGCTGGCCAAGGTCACCAGATACATCCCTAGTGGCAGTTAGCTGGTTTACAGAGCAGTTTCACGCTATCGCGCACTGAAAAAAAGTCAAGATCGGCATTAGTGGAGAGAACTAATAGACTCACCCATAGAAGACGTTCGCCATGAACATACCCACTAACTGGGCGATGTTGATGGGGAACTTCTCGGTAGGCATATCGGATAAGGAGATGGGGCTGGGGCGGAGGGTGTGAGGGCCACAGAAAACAAGTATACACCAGGCAGGTGTATTTAAGTATTTCGCCGGTCCTAGGATGACATATATCTTCGAATGGACTGTGGGCAAAAATAAGTCTGTGAGACAAAGGTGGTCAAATTAAAGCGATTATAGCGTCGTGGGAGCTAGGCGCCTACTTGAGCGCTTGAGTGCTCAGCGTCGATGTCTTCTTTAGTATGTGGGGGCGTTGGATCGGAGGTGATAACCATCGGTCCTCGAGGCGCGGGCAGTTCAATGGGAAAGCGGCGGCGGCCCTCATCTCATAACATTATTTCATGTTATATAGATCCCCAAGATATGTTCAGGAAAGCCGATATAGAGCTGAATTTTTCGATGCTCCTCTACTTTATCGGGGGGAAAATCAGTGCTCCCAGACACGAGACAATAAGGATGGATATTAATTAGGGCTTTCGAGAGCGCCGCAGGGTCGGCAATGAACCAGAATAAATCACATGGTCTTTCACAAGCGAAGCAGGGGGGAGCGAATAGTCAACCAGAACGCTCCTTTGGACAGATAAAAGATGTCCGTCCATGATTGTTGTGGGTGCCAGTACCATAAAAGATGCCGACGAGAACGCTGATGAAATGCAGAAAAATCCGAGTTGGCCAAGAAGTGTTCAGGAGACTTCGCACCACCTCCGCCGTCATCGAGTTGTGTGGCCATTCCCTACAGAGCTCTCTCCACAGAAGATTGATACGCATACAGACGGGTCAACCTCGGCTATTAAATTCGTCATAGGACCTTCAGTTGATGACAGTACACCTAATGCGCGAGAGTGAAGAATAATCTGAGTTGAACCCGACACTATGCTTCAGTCTTCAAAGATTGATTCGAGGCAGAGATGAATAACAAAATTCTCATGTCCACACACTATAGCAGTTAGATTCGGCAGTGAGAGGCCTGGGAGTGGTCACCTGCAAATACCGAGACGGAGACGTGATATACTGATGCGATTCTTAGAAGTTCAAAGGGATATCGCTCGGGGCGCGCGCCGTTGATCCCGCTAACTGTCAGTAAGGCGGAGGAAGTCTACCGAAATGAAATGGTGGAAATGAGCGTGTGAGGAAGACGTGTTCCTTCTTTCAAGTTTCCCCCGTCGTATAGGCTAGCAACTCCTGCTGTTCTGCCCTTCAGTGCGAGCGCACACGCAGCTTATAAACAGATCTAGAGTGACGGTGGGTGTTGTCTCAGAGAGAGGTAGATGTTCAAGTTGTTTTTGATGCGGACGCTTCGGGTAGGTACTGCAGGGCACTGGATAGCATGAAAACTTGGTGATATCCTAAATTTTTTCTAAAAACGAGCATTGCGTTGATATTAGCCAGAAATGGGCGGATAAAGAAATACTTGTATGCACGGACCTGCAAGAGGGAATAATTAATGTGCCATGCTCTGCCCAAAGCCTGAGGAAGGCTGTGGCCGAGCCGTCGTGAGCCGTGGCGCAGACCTGTGACGGCCTGCAATACTAATAGGACAGCTCAGACCGCTAAGCTGCAACTTTCGGCATTGAACTAGGGCATTGGGTTAATTTTATCAAACGTGTACTGAACAGCGCTCACAGCTCGATTAGGCTGAGTTTGGGCTCATCTGTGGTAGTTTTTAGTTTTCCATGGAAAAAGCTTGAAAACGTGGCGTGCCGGTTTACCCCATTCATTCTTCATTAGGAAACTTCCCGCGCTCCAAAAAAGCCGCGGCGAGCCCAAGCCGAGCCGGCATCGTCACCGTAGCAGACGTCACCGTCTAAGCCCGCGTAGATTCTACGACTGCCTTTCTACCCATCGGCTCAGGATTCGAGCGCAAGCTAGCCAGCGCTCAAGACCTGGCTTTCAGGCCGGGCCTTGCGTAAGGTAGACGAAGTTCATACTCATCTAATGTTGCGTGACTTTGAGTGACAAAGTACAGAAATCAACATAACAAATAATTGAGCTAGTTTCAAACGAATCGGCAACCGCCAATAATTTTTAAATAATGATTCCGAATTTTTGGCGGTTGCCGATTTTTGGAGACGTACTCTAGGCAGACGGCATCTTCAGTCGATGTGAGGAAATGTGCAAGGAAACTATACACGTGATCAGGACGCTGGCGCTGAGTGGGCACGGTGGGATATGCTAACCTCCCCAGTCACATCAAGTCACACTAGATGAGTATGAACTTCGTCTACCTTATCACGACATTCCTGGATTGATGGGTGTGGATGGCAGAGCTTGGGCAGAGGACGTTATTTTGTGAGGATTTAATATTAATACCCGAGTTAATAATGCTTGATGCTCCGAGTTACCAACAATAACTTCTCCGTGACAGCAGCGCTGAGTGAGCCTTGATTTGGGCGATGACCGGTCAGAGCCTCTATATTGATCTATAATTCAGCTTACTGTCATTGAACTGTGTCATTGAGCGACTCCGATCCCCCCGACTCGCATGCTAGACGCCCAAGAAATGTCGTTACCTGTCGGGATGATCACTTTTGATGAACAGGGGGTCGAAAGAAGCAGTGCAAAACTACATACATTCTTTTTTTTTTTTTTGCTTTTTTTAAACCAGTCTGTATAGCGCATTTAAGTACACGTGGACTACGAACGCTGTATGTAAGAATATGTAGGGTTGTCCGCTGCCATTGGCTTTGGTGGTGTGAAATGTGGAAATGGTGTGGGTATGGAGGAGAGGTGGGCTTAAGACCTGTCCCTGGTGAAGATTGGTGCCCTTGTTAGGGCTGGGATCCGGACCGTAAAGAAAAAGAAAAGAGACTGAAAAAGAAAAGTAAGTGTACAATCGTAAAAGTCCTAAAAAAGCGCCCTATATGCAGCGGCGGGGGTCGCAAGAAAAGCGACTTGATACGATGGTGGCTGGGCCTTCGGTCTGGATGCCGCTGTTCAGCCGGAGAGGGTTACGCGGCCTAAATAGTTGAGATCTAGAAAAAGAAAAATAGCCTTTTTAGGGGCGGGGGACGGGGCCGCTTTTGGGGCGGCGGGGGCAGCCGAAGCCGCGGGGGCCGACACCGGGCGTAAGCGCGATGCGGCGGGGGGGGTGGGTGGCGAAACTCCGCTTGATGGGAGGTGCCGAGGTGGACGGGGTGCCTCGTGGAGGAGGCGAGGGGGAAAGGGGCCGGAGCCCGGGGGTGTGGCCGAAGCCAGAGGTGCCTCGTGGTGGAGGCGTGGCCGAAGCCTGGGGGTGCCTCGCAGAGGAGGCGTGGCAGTTGGGGGTTTGAAGTCCCAAGGCCGAGG
>JABCKI010005987.1:0-20382 GCA_018282025.1 Sphagnurus paluster
CAGAGACCTTTCTTACTTGCCACATCCGCTCATTGGCCTTGCAGTGTTCATACAGCAAAATGGATTATTGAGAAATGCTTTGCTGGTGACCTCGTTCAAGGCAGGACTGTTCTTCTCGCCGTATGCCCAATTCAGTCCAATTCTTGTTGTGACGTTGTATTTACTTCTTCAAAAATTAGACACACAATGTCTCCATGGCTCGTCCTGTTGTTGGATATGCGGTCTCGATAACTATTGATGGCAGTGTACAATCGCAGGGCAGCGCTTCAGTACTCTTTAAGGATGACTTATTTGTCGAGCACCTTAAGGAGGAAGAAGCCATTGCCAAAGTCAGGAGTGAAGTCAACTCTCTACCCGCAGGGGTGGACGAAAAATTTCCTGATGGTAAACTTATCTTGGCTGAAGAGATAGAAGAGGGGCATGTCAGTTTCTCTTCCTGTGAGTTTTCAAACTCCCCTACGAGCCCACCACCGAAGTGCTTAAATTTTGAACAGTGAAACTATATTTCAGCGCTCTGGGTGGTGATCGCCCTATCCTGTTCTTCTCGGCTATCGCTATTGGACTCCTTGCCACCGACCTCTTGGACGCTACTATGACATGGTATCTTGGCTATTGGGCGTCGCAGTATGAGGACCATCCAGCATCCGAAGTACCTGTGTTTTAGTAAATCTCAATCTCTTGGTGATGCTTTTTTTGAACACTTACACCTTTATGCAGCCATCTCAGAGTTTATGGTATTTTCTCTCATGAAACTCGACCGTTGAATATTTTTCATTAGTTCCACAGGTGCTCTCCTTATATGCTCTGTTGTTTTTTACTGCACTTCATTTGTAGTTTACATTTATGGAGCTATCAGAGCGGCACGGACTATTCACGAACAGCTTGTGGAAGCTGTATTAGGAACAACCATGAGGTATGTGGAACATTAAGGTTACTTGTCAGGTCATGTTGACGGTTAGTGACCATAGATGGCTTGATATAACGCCAACCTCGCGTGTAATTACCAGGTGTACTCAAGATATTAGCGCAGGTATGGCCTATGCCAACTTGTGCCGTGGTTTTAATGGGCACATTCCACTCAGTTGATGGTTCCATCCCCTCCGAACTGCGGCTGTTTCTGCGAAGTTCTATGACAATGCTTGTCAAATTTGGGGCAGTTGTGGTGCTTACACCAGCATTTTTACTACCAGGTGTCTTCGTTGCTATTATAGGAGGCTGGTGTGGTCAAGTTTATATTGCAGCCCAGCTATCTGTGAAACGCGAGATGTCTAATGCGAAAGCGCCAGTTCTTGGACAGTACGTCCTTCGGTGTTCACACCATTGTATAAAGATATTTAAAAATACTTGCACAGCTTCGGAGCTGTGATAGCTGGCATTAGTAAGTCATCAACATCAATAAGTCATTCTCATTCCCACAAGTTTGCCCTCATTCATCATTGAATAGCATCCATTCGTGCTTACGGTGCCCAGGAAGCATTCCAAGCAGAGTCATTGAACCGCATCAATCAATACACACGCGCCGCTCGCACATTCCACAACCTGAACAGATGGATTAGCGTCCGCATTGACTTCATTAGTGGGCTTTTCACTGCTTCGCTTGCAACCTACCTGGTCTACTTCCAAAATCAAAAGGCTTCCAACACAGGTTTCGCTTTGAACATGGCGGGTAAGCTGTTTTAAGTAATATACATAACTATTATTCCAAGTCTAACACTTGGCTAAAGTTGGATTCAGCGGCATGATCCTTTGGTGGGTAAGGGTCCTAAACAGATTCGAATTATCAAGTATGGAAGCCTTTTATCGAGTGTGAACTGAACACTTATCGCGACTGTATGCAGGCAACAGCCTTGAGCGTATACAGGGCTACATTGATATCGAGCAAGAACCAAAACCTACCCAGCGTGGTGTGCCCCCTGCATATTGGCCAGCAAGTGGCGAGATTCGGGTAGAAAACTTGTCAGCAAAATATTCTGCAGACGGCCCGAACGTTCTTCATGATCTTTCGTTCACCATCCAATCCGGGCAACGCATCGGCATAGGTGAGTCGAACCAGGTTGGTCTGTTTGGTTCTTGACATGGGTGATTTTCTAGTTGGAAGAACTGGATCGGGAAAGGTGAGTCTTTTGTCTAGTCTGCATCCATAGACCGAAAAGTCGAGTGACATTGCTACAGAGTTCCCTAGCATTATCGCTTTTGCGCTGCATCCCTACGGATGGTGCAGTTTATTACGATGGCTGTAACACAAATGACATCAACTTGGATGCTCTACGATCCAACATTACCATCATCCCTCAAATCGTCAGTCCCACTTTCCCATGGATTCGTCCAGCCTGGTCTAACTTTGTGTATTTAGCCAGAATTACTGAGTGGCACATTGAGGCAAAATCTGGATCCATTTGACCAATACGATGATGCCACCTTGAACGACGCTTTACGCGCTGCTGGGCTGTTCTCCCTACAGAGTGAAATGGACGAAGGAAGGATCACACTTGATAGCTCCATCTCGGGCGGAGGCAGCAACCTCTCAGTCGGCCAACGCCAAATTCTTGCTTTAGCAAGGGCTATGGTGCGGGGTAGCAAGTTGTTCATCTTGGATGAAGGTAGGGGAAAGGCCTAAGCAAAGATATCATTAGCTATTCTAATAATGTTACCCTACAGCCACCTCAGCAATTGGTACGACTTTTTCTCCTTACCGATTCTCGCCACAGCTATTTATTGACTCTTCGTAGATTATAAAACAGATTCGATCATCCAAGCCTCTCTTCGCCAAGAGTTGGGTAGTGATGTGACAGTTATTACTGTCGCTCACCGATTACAGACTATCATGGACGCCGACAAGATTGTAAGTATATTTTCTGTAGCTTGGAATTGTATTTTTATTTTTATTTTTATTTTTATTAGATGGTGCTAGATGCGGGTCGTATCGTGGAGTTCGACAGTCCCAAGGAACTCTTGAAGCTCCCCCACGGAAATCTCCGAGCTCTAGTGGATGAATCAAGCGATAAGGAACTGCTGTATCACATGGCCGACAGGGTGGATACGAAAACGGTCGAGAGATTTACTTGACTTGGAATTGGGACGTGATATCTCACTCTCAAGTCGCTTCCTATTTTCAAATACCGCATACTTCAAATTCCTATCAGTTCACTGGAAAGCAAGATCTTCGAGAACGCGTCGACTTCATCTCAGCGAACCAACGACATGACGCTCGTAGAGTACACCTTCCAAGTAGCGCTGTGTCATTCCTCACCATAAGTAGTACTTCTGAGTAAAGATAGATATACTAGCCAGTGCTCATCGCCACCTCGAGCCCCGTCAACAGACTGTCAAGAGTCAAATAGCAAGACGCGCCGCTATATGGTAGTCAAAATATAGATATGGGCTGTACAGAACAGGGTGATATCGTATTCCACGTCAATGACAGCTGTAAGGTGTAAGGCCTTTGCTTGTTTTGTGATTTTGCTACACCGTTTTGCTCACTCCAGGCGGATTTTCAGTTAGGAATTTAAGTGAAGACGAGCCGCTTCAAGATGACTCGATAACGTCGCTAGCGGATTGTTTATCCCCCTTTGTGTTCAATTGATCTTCTGCCGAAAATCATCGCCAACCATACATTCGGATACTCCACTGCCAAGGTTTCGAGAGGCACTCGGCATTCCACCACAAGTGCACACTCTTCACAGTGAGCTTCGCCTCTTGGTATCACCGGTATTGGGAGCAGGTAGGAATTGGATAACAAAGCTGCACCTTTTCATGCGTTTCTGGGTCGAATGGTATCGATGTATGTCCATCTCAAGTCCTCGATTGTCTTGACACTCTTACGACGGCTGTGAAATTTCCAGGTCATAGAATCTTGTGGATCAATGGCATACACCATCGCGACGTTAGCTTGAGTAATCTCATGGTTGATACTTCGGGTGAAGGGGACAGCAAAGGTGTTTTAAATGACCTTGCCGTTCTCGGAGCGGATGGCACCCAGGCTACCGATCTCAAGAAGCTGTCGGGATCTACCCCTTACAGTTACACTGCTCTTGATCTCCTCTCAACTCGCAAAAAAATGTCAAACACCTGTATCGCCACGACCTGGAATCATTCATCTGGGTACTAATTTCTGCAGCACTTTCGACAACTGATGAGTGAGAACATAGCTCGTATCTGGCAAAGCTATGATAAATCGGCGGTCTGGGGCTCAAAGTTTGGATTTCTGGATTTTTGGGACTGTCCAGACACATTCGATGGTGTCGACCAGCATCATTGGCGATTGAGTTGCGTACTCATAGCGCTGCAACAGCAGCGTTCACAGGTGAGCAAATGATCCAATCTATTGCATCTGTTCCCGGAGCATTCCCACCGGCTACCCAGCCAGATGAAGGCTCCCCGCGCTCTGCGCGCGACACGCGTTCGTATCGAGATGCTGCGGCATCGAGACTTCCATCCCCTGTTTCGCAGAGGGATGGTGACCCTGCTTCGAGCGGGTCGGAGGCTGGCGGCGACAGCCATCAGCCCAGCGCTGTCAACTCCGGCCTTGGGGCTGCGGTTGACAGTGTACAGCCCGTCAATGTGGATGACGGCGGAGAACCTTGGACGGTCGTGACTCCGCGACAGGTTCGTAGCACGGGGTCCCTTGGGGGACGAACCAGTAATAGTACCAAACGTGTACATGAGAGGGCTACTAGCCCGGAGGAAAATAAAGTATTATTTGATAAAGAAATTACCGTCGCGTTCGCACAGCAGAACAGCGCGAACAAATCCAATGGAAAATGTAACGTTGAACGACCGATTACGGTTGATAGCGCCGTCGATTCGTCGTTGGCAAGTATTACAATTGCCAGCCCTTCTGCTGCGGCAAAAGGCAAAGGCCCTGACCCCACGAATTGGGGTGGTATTAATCTACGCGATGAAGAAATCGACGTCGACATTCAGCGTGAACAATTGAATAGCTGGGCGCGTAAGAAAAGAAGTGAGCCTTCAAAGCTCAGGAATATAGTGCCCGACACTCACAGCAACGAGGGCACGGAGGGCGCGCGTCTGGCGCCTACTGCTGTCGAACGTATCGAGCATGCACTCGAAGCAGCAAAGTTGTCGGGATCGCCCGCAGCAACAAGCAATGAAGATTCTGGGCCCTGGGCACAGTTAGCGCCGAATAGTTACCTAGGTGCTGCGATTAGGGGACTCACTGGTGATAGTGTGGAGACCCAGATGAGCCAAGCTCGTCGTCTTCGTCATCTGGCGACGAGTCCAATCATGGAACCTCGTCTGACGAGTCTGGAGGGCGTCGTCAGGCCAAGCGCTCGAAGAAATCTAAAAAGAAGAAGAGTAAAACTCTTCTGAAGTCGGTCGCTCCTCGTGAGTATGACGGCTCACCGGACTCGCGAAACTACCATCGGTTCATCACCTAGAGTACGGACTACGGATCGTCCTGATGACCGACGTGAGGACATTCGTAACCGTGATACTTGGCGGCCTTCGGGCAGCGGTGGAGCGTCGTGGGGTTCTAAGCCAACCTCAAGGCTCAGTTGCAGTATGGCTTCGTACCTTGGGTCTGATACCTGCCGATTGGTATGCTCGGAAACAAGCAATGCGCTGTAAGATGTCAGTAGACATTGACACGGTATTCTGATGAAGTCCTTGAGGATCATATTGATCAGCTCATACTCGTCGGACCATATCTGGATTCGTACGGAGTATGAGGAGTGGTTTACAATTTCACGAGATAATGAACGTTACCTTGTGATTACAGATCATTGTAGGTATGTCTTGCGAGAACCTCGTCGCGAGAAACTCGAATTCGCCCTCTTGGAGGATCCGATGTTTGACTTGCGGCAGTGGTATGCGAAGAAAATCTATGATGAAGATGCTGAGCTATACGAGGATGGGCACGATTCGCCACCAGATGATGAGGATGAGGGTTCAAATGACTCACCTCCTCAGGATGATTCTGGTAACGGATCGTCAAGTGACGACGATTCTCCTCCTCCACCGCCAGGGGCTGGAGTTAGCGGTAGTCCTGCACTTTTGGCCAGTGGTTCGGATTCCGAAGGCAATGTTCCTGATGAAGAGGAGATCATCCGTTTGTCCGGAGTTCAAGTACCGCGCAGGAACTACGCTGGCTTGCAGAGGAATGCAGCTGTGCCAAAGGACTTCACGCGTGTGGTACCAAAGCCAGTCGCTGTCGTCACCAAGGTGAATGGCCATCCGGCTTGGGCATTGCTGGATTCGGGATCTGTTGGCGACTTCATTTCGACGACACTCGCGGACCAGCTTAATGTCCCGAAAATACAGCTGCAAAAGCCGTTGCCACTTCAACTTGGCTCGAGATCTAAGGTAAACTTTGGAACAAAGGTTAGACTTCAATATCAAGACATTGACGAGGAACAGTCCTTCGACATTGCCAATCTCTCGGGATATGACCTGATATTGGGAACCCCTTGGTGGTTCCAGCATGGCGTCTCGGTCGGAATGAACCTTGCTCGTGTTGTTGTGACACATCCAGTAGCTGTCGCCATTCAAGGCGATGGTGTTTCTCGGATCGCGGCGCGAGCTGTCGAGGACCAGATCCAGCAGCTTCGAGAGGAACTGCTTCAGTATACGCTACCAATCTGCAAAGAGGTAGGATACTGAGCTACCTCCATTTCGAGCTATTAATCATACAATACGAAATGCTTTCTCGGGGTGCATATACTACACATGTTATCACCGTCCTGATTTATGGTGCGTCTTAAAAGCTTGTGCATAGCTTCTTTGTTGAAGGACGGTTGTTATTCAGACGAAATCGCCTGGCTGTGGTGGTTTGACAGGCAGGGTGCTATACAGTCTACAGGCATGGATATGGTGCAAAATTTGCCTTACTTTGCTGTTCTTCTCGCTGCGTTCCAGAGGTTTGACCAGGAAGACTGGGGTATTATCGCAAGGCTTCATCCAGGATCAGCCACAGAATATAAATCCAAGAGCAAAGCTTACCAAATTCAGCGAATTGATTTCATACCCGCCTTCTTGGCGACAGTGATCAAAGTTCAAGCAAAGACTGGAACAGATAAAGGGAATTGGGGTCTGGTAGGACGCGGAACTCGTATAATGACAGGCATCGCTGCCGGGTCCGGTACCCCAGATGCAAACCAAGACGTCGTATTCAAATTTTCATGGCCTGAGGTTATCCGTACCTCAGAAGCAGAAATCATATGGAAAGCGTGTCAAGTGAACAATACTTACACTAAATGTCACCTGCCAAAGCTTGTCGCCAGATATAGCAGTTATTCCACTGACAATATTCGGAAAGCGCTAGGTATTATCCCGCGCCAAGGCAGTCTTCATCGTGAGCCACGAGAGCTCCGCCTATTAGTAACATACCCACTTTCCTTGAGCTCCGACCATGAACCGGAACAATTCATGCGTTTCTGGGTCGATTGGTACCGTTGTACGTCCGTTGTCTAATCCTCTCTGCGTATTCTAACCACGTTGAACCCGGATCCCTTAGGCCATCGAATCCTGTGGATCAATCAAATCGAGCATCGCGATATCAGCCCCAGTAATCTCATGGTTGATGCCACAGATCAAAAGTACCCTAAAGGCGTTCTGAATGACTTTGACCTCGCTGTCTATCAACCTACACACGTCCAACCGGGCGGAGAGCGGACAGGAACTATTCCTTACATGTACATGGCGCTTGATCTCCTGAGGGAGAAATACTTCGAAGGAAAAATCTCGCGCCTGTATCGCCATGACCTCGAGTCTTTCATCTGGGTTTTAGTCGTTGCCACGCTCAGAATGGCTACAGACACCCCAGGAACACCGTTTGACTTGGAAAAATGGGTTGGCTCTTCTAGTTACACTCACGTTCGCTCGAAGAAGCTGGAACTGCAGGAAGAGTGGCGGGCCTTCCCGGAAACGTTGGCTGGTACCAATCCATACCAGTGCACATTGTGCAAATTTTTGCTAGGGTGGTTGCATACCAAGCAGGCGACGAGAGCGCTAAACTTTCCACGCGAGGATCCAGATTGTACGGTTTTTGAAGAATTCGAGAATATAGTGGCGGAGCACTGGCCGGGATTGGAAGTTCTTGGGCATTTAAATTGGCCAAAATTCAAGACCATGAAGGAAATTGCTGCAGAGGGAAGGCAGAAGGTGTATTAGTCACTGTTATCTTGGAGTTACTTGAATAACTACGTCACATTATCCTTTTGGTACTTTCATGTGTAGCAAAAATACGAAGTATCTCAATGGCGTGACATAAACTGCCCTAACATTGGCAACAAGAGGTGGACCGGATTCAGATCTTCAACCCCAGTGAAAACACCAGCGATTGTAAACGGTTCACATCGATTATTGGCTTAAATCGTAGAGTAACCAATTTCAAATGTGATTATATCTGGGTCGGCTGTTCGGGGCTCAAAGTTTGGATTTCTGGATTTTTGGGACCGTCCAGACACATTGGATGGTGTCGACCAGCATCAGTGGCGATTGAGTAAATCATTGTTGAGGTGGTTGTGTATCAAAGACGCTATGAGAAAATTGAAAGAAAATCAACTTGATAACGAGGATTCAGAAGATACTGTCTTTGAAGAATTCGAGACGATAGTGAAGGAGAACTGGCCCGTGGTTGGTGAATCAGGATGGTCTGAGTTCAAGATGATGAGGGAGTTATGTGAAATGGTTGTTGGAAGAGTTTAGGATCTAATTTACAGTGTCATAATAGTTGGTGAATGTTGAGCTTGATATACTCGTTCCGGATTCTGCTACACGCAAGGATGATATGAACTGGGACCCGGATGAACATCAAAGCTTAAAGGATTAAGCGCAATGGTGATAGTTCAGCGTCCGATGGAACTAAGATTTTGGAAAAGCTGATATGTACTGATTTATAGTATCGATATCAGCCAGCATAGGATCCCATGAAACTGAATAACTCTTACTGCTAGATCACCCAGTAACAGGAGAGGAAAGACTCGGCGCATTAAATCATTTCAATCGAACACCTGCATGTTCTGTAAGTGATGGGAAGAGAAAATCATGCTGAAGAGTTGGTGGAAAACTCGAGTTACAAAATCCGACGATTGCGGCATGTGCTCAACATGTCGCGATAGGTCGCGATCGTCGGTTGAGCGTGAGTCGATCCGAGCCGTCACTTGAATCATGGCCGTCATGGACGCGTACGCTCACTCTAATCGCCAACCACCATGTCCCGGCCATTACCATCCAGCAGCGATGAGACCCAGCCTCTTCTCAGTCCTGCCGTCTCACAAGACGAAGAAGGCGTGAGCTCTGAGCCACGCAAACGAGGTTGGAAGACGATAACGAGCTACATCGTGCTTGGAATCGCCGGTGCCGTTGTCCTAGGCTTCTTTATCAAGGGCTTTATCGATGCCGACGACGTAGAGGTGCATGATATGTGGTCTTCCAATTTCTTGTCCTAATTTCCTTTTGTCAAGTTCGACCTGGGCAAAGCGCTCAAGGCTGCCCTCGGTGGAGGGCTTAGTGGCGCAGCTGGTGAGTTGAAATCCATGTGCCCTTCTCAAGCTAAGTGTTGTTGCAGCCATGGTCCTACAGGTCTTGTCTCTCATGGTGAGTTGTTTCCTTCATTCGTTACTTACGAGCACTAACGCCGCACTAGCCTCTGCGCACAGTGATGAACTATCAATACCGCTACGGCACCACGACCACACAGGCGATCAAGACGCTGTACGCCGATGGTGGCTGGACACGGTACTACCAGGGCCTCTCAGCTGCACTCGTCCAGGGCCCTGTCGCGCGGTTTGGCGACACCGCCGCCAACGCCGGCATTCTCGCCCTACTGCAGTCCAATTCGTACCTCAAGAACCTCCCAACGCTTATCAAGACTGTCTTCGCATCGCTCGCGGCTGCTGGGTTCCGCATGATCTTGACCCCCATCGACACCATTAAAACCACGATGCAGACCCAGGGTGCAAACGGCATGCTTATTCTCAGGCAGAGGGTACGTAATACTGAGAACCTGCCATCCTCCATGTCCACATGCTTATTCTTGTGTAGATTAAACGCTACGGTATTGGCACGATGTGGTACGGTGCGTTCGCCACTGCCGCTGCGACTTTCGCTGGCCACTATCCCTGGTTTGGGACGTACAACTATCTCGAGGTGAACCTGCCGGTCGCGGATACCCTTCTGCAAAAGCTTATCCGGCGCGCTTTCATCGGGTTTGTCGCATCGGTTGTCTCCGACACCGTCTCGAACTCGCTGCGCGTGGTGAAAACATACCGCCAGGTGAATGAGACGCGTATTGGGTACGTCGAGGCTGCGCGCGCGGTCATCGCTGTCGACGGCGTCAAAGGTTTGTTTGGGCGTGGATTGAAGACGAGGATCCTGGCGAATGGCCTGCAGGGCCTTATGTTCTCCGTTCTTTGGAAATTTTTCATGGATCTGTGAGTTGTGTTTACCGATCTTGGGTGATTTGGCTGACGATACGTATAGATGGAATGAAAAGACGAAGTAGATGGTATTTTTGTATCGATATACTTACCTGTCGATTGGACACTTCCGCTTAAATTGGGGCTCATTAGTACTGCATGTAATTATTAAGAAAATAAAAGGAAAGAAAGCACACATTGGTTTCAGAATGATATGTCAAATCATTTATCAAATGTGCAACACAGCTGAACGCAGGCGAGCGTTGGCGTAGATCTGCACTGATGAGCCCGTGCTCCCTCTGGACATGGAACAACCTATATCTAATCTATATCTTATCCTTATCTCAGAGATCTTATCTTATCCAGATCCATTATTTCGGACGGTTACCATATCACTATAGACTTCTCTTCTTCACTTTTCTCATTTTGTTGGTTACTACATATATATACCTATATCTGTAGTGTAGAAACCAGAGAATTCTAGTTTCCCAGTTTCCCCTCAGTGCAGAAGTGAGGTCCGAAGTGGACCTCAGCAGCAGTCTCAGCTTTCCTAGTCCTTTCTTCGCTTTTCTAGTCTCTTTTAGTCTCTCTTGGTGATTGGGAATCCCGGAGACTCACCCTTGCATCATCTACTACTTAACTCGGACCTTTTCTGGGTTTTGTGTTTTGTGTGGTGCATGGCACGCACCTAGCTCGTCTTGCTGCGCATCAGCACTCAAGTGCTTTCAACTAGAGGCGTATGAAATAGTACAAGCAAACTTCATCGCTTTCTACAACGACCTTGCGTTTCTCCACTACTAACAATATCGTCATCGCAGACTCGGCCAGGGATACGCATTGTAATTGTAATGAAAACATTGAATGTGCATATCAACTTTACAGGAAAAACCCTTGGCGATCCCAAAACTTACTGCCACTGATGTCGAGGTCCTTGTCACGTAGTCGCTCGTTCGCCAGCCCCGCAACCCTTATGAAGAGAGAACCGTCGAGTTTCTCAGCAAACGGCAATTCTGTTCCAGCAAAGTCTGGTTCTCCGGGCGCGCGGTTCCCATAAAGCGAGCCAAAGTGAGCAAGCGCGCGATGGAGTTTCGGGATGTGATCATCTGGGATAACGAGGGACGTTTGGATTATGGGAAACCATGGATTTGGTGTAGTTGCCTTTGGTGACACGGGCGAGGGAAGTGATTGTGCGTGAGGTGTTGGGAAGGGGCCTTGTGGCACGGGATATGCAGTATCTTCGTTAAAGAAGCCTTCAATGTCGAACCCGGGGCGGCCACGGCTGATCCACCACGCAAGAGATAATATCAAGTACCCACGGAGTAGGATTTCTTGAGACGCAGCCTTGATGTTTGCCGTGATCGAGGAGAGGAAGATCGATGATGTGACAAGATGCATCCTGAAGTGAGGGCATTGAAATCAATATCATTGTATGAAATCGAACTCGAGCTCTTACAGCATGAAATCGGAATTGAATGCTTTGCCCCTACTCCAACCGCCAATTCCATAGATGATCACATTGGTCCAGACAAGCTCTTCGACTTTGCGCTCGACTTCCTTCGGGTCAGAACTGTCAAAAGTCCACTGACTGACGTATTTCAGTAAAGACTGCCCGTGTTTCTCAACGTTCCCCGTAAATGTTCCGATAGGGTCCTTGTTCACGAGTTCCCCTAGATGTTGGTCCTTCAGGACCCGAGCAAGGATGGTGAGAGCGTGTACGTTCTTCGAAGGCGATGGGCTGCTGGTCCCCAAGCCCAAGTTCAAGGACGATGAAAGCAGTGACGTCACAGTTCCGACGCTAGTAGCCTCAGACTTCCACATCGATTCAGGTAAAAGCACTGTGGTCGTGTCGTGATGGACAGCTGCAGAAGCGAGTCCTTTTAAAAATAAACATAAAAAAAGCACAGGTTTTTTGTACCGCCTGCCTGCGTACCTTCGACAATCATCCCGGGCAAACCAAACTCGCATCCGTAGCCGACATGTATCATGGGATGTAGGAGACCATCGAGGAATCGATTAAGCATCTCAGGCTTCGTATTGTCTCGACCATTGTAGTTGAATTCAGAGGAAAATATGAATTTCTCCAGTGTTTGCCAAATTCCTTCGCTGCGGACCGCCTCAGTAAAGAACTTCAAGTATGCGTTGTAGAACCTATTCAGGATGATTAAAAATATTTTTTGAAACAGAAGAAATTGGGCCTACTTCTCGTCTCCGAGGTGGTTGTGGAAATTATCAACCGTTATCGGTTCAGGCGACTCATAGGCAGGAGCCTGAAATGCACTTTCACTAGCATACGCTGCTTGGATTATTTCACTGTCTGCCCCCAGGCCCCACAAAGCAAGAAGATAGTGAGTCATATGACTGCAGAGCGTCAGTAAGTTGAATAGGTTCCGGAGAGACGATGCGCACTTGTGAAAACCCATCGCATTAAAGAAGACATGGAACTTTTCATGATTCTCTTTCAACAATGCACGTAGAACGGTCGTCGATTGGTGAGTCGATCCAGGCAAAGAGCGAGGCGAGATCCTCGAGGGTGGAGGTGATGGAGCGGGGAAGAGATCAATAGGGATTTCTGACATCGCGAGTGGGATTTCTGAGCATAGGAGACCTGACTTGGGCTTTATATCTTGCTCAAAATCTTGATCAAGGAAGACTTCTTAACAATAAAACTGCGCGCAGTAACATGGTCTCAGATGGATGTGTGATTGCGCAGCTCTGGCGTTGATAAAAACCGTGCTTGTCGGCCAAGCGCAGAGATTTACTGAAAGAGCGCTCGCCACGAGGATAACTGAATTAATAATCCTTCAGTCGGAAAAGATGAATGGGGTTGGGCGCCATAAGGTAGAAACAGCGAATGGAAGGGAATAGCCCCCTCTTTGAGGGCACCATATGAATCGGTCACAATCTGAGTTTGGGATGCGATAGTCCGAGTCGGAATTGGTCTCAATGTGAAGTGTGGTGTTGCTCTATTAGGGCAGGCTCTGTCCGCTATGCACGGTTCAACGTCAGTTTCAGCTCCAAGCATCCAAAAATAATCACCTTGCTGCATTGAAGCTTGGGCCGCCCATTCAAGAGTAGTCAGCCTGACAAGGTGCGTGTTCGGCAAATACCGGCAACAAGCAACATCATGATCACTGGCAGCTACAGACCGCCTACGTCGGACAAAAGTACTTCCAAGTCCCAGTACAGTGTACTTACACTGTTAGACTGACGATTTTTATTCGCTTATGGGAACCACTCCACGACTTCGACTGCATGGAAACTCCGATTGGTCGGAGTTGGCTCGACTTGACCGTCACACGGTACACCTGTTTGCATTCGTCAGACCGTCTGGACTCTGGGGGACTCGTGGGGTACTCACATGCACAGTTGGCCACGCATCTGGGGGGGAAAGAAACGGCCCTAAAATAGCAGAACCGTGGGCAATGGGCTGCAATCGGACTGGAATGCACAAATGTTTTCTCGCTAAGACCTATCTAGTATCCGGCTATCCTTGCCCCAAAAGCGCGCGCACTCGGTATGCTCGTGTGGCGCTTGTGCTTGCGCGCACAATTTTACCTCCGCTGTTTAGCCTTTGCTCAAACCATCATATATCTCCACTAAGCCTGGAGTGATCGGCGGCAGTTTCGAAGGGCTCTTCAGGGAGCGAAAACAAGAAAATATACCGAGGAACGGGAGTGGGTGATTACGTCTGCACTCGAGCGCTTTCAACAGGACGTGCATGAAATGGTCCAAGCACACACCAACGCTTTCTACAACGAGGAACACCTACGTTTCTCCACTACTAGCAATATCGTGGGGTACCGCGTTCATCGCAGACTCGGCCGGGGGGTTCGCATTGTAATTGTAATGAAAACGTTGAATGTACATATCAACTTTTCAGGAAAAATCCTTGGCGATCCCAAAACCTACTAAGTAATCAGATTTTTCACCACACTTGGAGAGTGGACTATAGTTAACGCCATAATACATCTGGAGCCGATTCAGTGTCAAATATGTATAACTTGATCAAATACAAGCATATAATTGACGAACCGCGTCTACCCTTGGCACTCAGTACTGAGTACTGAGCGCTGACAGTCCAACAAGTGTCAGGTCCTCTCCGAGAAAACTAGCATGATCGTTGGTATAGCTTTTCGTACATCGTCAACGTAAAAATCTACTGTTACAGTAGGAGCCCTGGTGATGGAATGCATGTATCATAAAAGGTCGTTGGAGTCATATCAAGTCATCTAGATTGTCTATCAGTACAGTGTCCTCACGCTTTCTGTCTGCATACCTTGCAGACATGTACTCAAGGCCGTCTTGTAGCGGCACATCAGTGCTGCCGATGATGACCGTCATACCAGCCTGTGCAAGTGCCTCGAGGCGGCAAATGACAGCCTCGTCGTAGTCGTCGTTCGCGCCGACCTCGACCTTCCTGAGGCGCGCAACGCAGACGCTCGCCTCATCATCTTCCTCGCCGTCCTCATCTTCCTTGACGTACCACCGCGACTCGAGCAGCTCGACGAACTCCATGCTCAGCGCGTCGGGGAGCGTGATCTCAAGCGTCTCCAGGCGCGGGACCAGCGGCTTCTTCGCTATCGAGCGCAGGGTGAGGCGGTCGAGCACTAGATCCGCGGCCATGGTGTACATGGACGACGACAGGAGCGCGAGGTGCTTAAGCGTCGGAAGGAGCTCAAGCACCGTGAGCACGTCATGTTCGGAGAGGGCCGTCTTGCGCAGGTATAGCGACTGGAGCGCGTCGACGCGTGCGACGAAGGTGACGAGGTGCGTACCGAATGGCCACCCGATGTTGCAGATGCGCAGAGACTGCAGTGCGGGCGCTGTCAAGTACTGCAGGAGCGCGCGCGGCTCGAGGGCAGGGAGCCAGGCGGGCGCGAGGACGGCAAGCTCGTGGAGGTTCTTGTGTCGTACGGAGTGAGGCCGTGGGATGTGGTGGGGGCCTAGATCGTCTGAGTCTGTACAGATAAAGGAGCCGCTCTTGAGGCGCGGCGCGCGGCGCAGGATGTCGAGCGCGTCGTCGACGCTTACCGTCATGATGGGTATGTGTGTAAGAGACGCCCAGGGGACAGAGAAGAGGTACGGATCGAGGTTTACACATTCGAAGGAGCGCAACTTCGGCGCAGAGGCAAATATGTCGAGTATCGGGTCTGTTAGTGGGGGATCATGGGTCCCGAGGCTGAGTTCTGTGAGGATGGGGAGGTTACCGCGGATCGGCGCGAGTGATCGGTAGGCTGGCATCGGTAGGAAGAAGTACATGCTGCGCCAGTGATTTGAGTGCTGCACGAGAATATCAAGTACTGCGTGTGAGGGGAAGAAAGGAGGGCTATTCCACATTATGTAGATCTGAAGAGGGTACGCGCCAGAACGCGTGAGCCAGGTTGAGACGAGGTCTGTCTGGTCTGTAGCGTTGGGATGGATGCTGAGATATAATCTAGACCAGAGACTCCGTGTGCCGATGGCGATGGTGCGCCACGAGCGACATATCTTGGTCAATAGTAATGGTACATGTATAGTGTTGACAGCAGATAAACTGCCGTCGATATCGGCGCAGTGAAGAAAGATCTTGGATAGTATCTCTGTGGGCAATGCAGGCGGAGCCAAGAGAGAAGCAGATGCTTCAGATTTGTGCATGGTCAGGGTATAGACGGGAAAACTATGGATTGACTGTGTTCAAGAACGCGTCGATCAGCGAGATCGGGCGCGAAGAAAAAAACACGGTCAGAGAAGGACTGATTGTACAAGTGTAGAGACTCACAAATAGTGGGATGATCTGCTGATCAGAAGGGCCCGGAAATCGTCAGCAATCCTCACGATTTTCTGCAGATTCCAATCGAGAGGAACACTTTTACCACTTCAAGCACTCATCCGATCAATACATGATCGGGCGCTGCTTGACGGCGCCCTTGCGATAAAGCTCCACCAAACACACATATTCACGCCACACATCGCGGATCTTCTTTTTAAGAGCACAAGTCACTGAATTACCGCGGTCCGTATAGCTATTAAGCCATGTTGGCGTCGGGAATACCAACAACCTTGCTCCGTTGACGGCCCGATATCGAACTTCGAACATATCATATGACCTGGCATTTCTGATGGTGCATCTGGCTATAATAAAGCTGACTTGAAGCGCCAGGAACACTGTCATTCCTGGGCGTTTTTCAGTTACGCGAAACATGCTCGCCACTTTTGGCTCACTACTTGTCCTACGTCAGTGCACTCTACTAGTGTTTCTGAATGTTCTTGAGCGCCTAAATAGCCTGTGTGGTGCTTGCTCTCATCAACCCCATTATCCCTGGATGGAATCCGGACCCTAGCATTGTGCGAGTTGGCTCCGACTATTTCATCACCACATCGACCTTTGAGTACTTCCCCGGGCATCCAATCTACCACAGCAAAGATTTGGTCACTTGGAAGCTCATTGGACATGCTCTGAATCGCCCTTCGCAACTGAACCTGCTGGGTACACCATCTGACGCTGGTTCGTCAATCTCCTAGCATGCGTTTATTGTAGCATTAATTTTAATAGGTGTGTGGGCACCGGGTCTTCGATACCACGAGGGCACTTTTTATCTCACTTCAACGACGCGCTACGTGTATACATGTGCGTCACGTAGAATATCCTTCCTCGAATCCTCCTCTTAGCTTCATGAAGCCGAGTTTCGTTTATTTCCTCGTTCATTCTACGTGCACACGAAGGATATCTTTTCGAACAACTGGAGTGACCCCGTCTATTTCGGTCTGTCATACACAATATCTCTTTGACCGGGGCTAATATTTTGCCACAGATTCTTTGGGATACGACGCGGACCTATTCTGGGACACGAATGGCGATGTTGGTTTTATTTCTTCCGTCGATTCTCCATGAGCTTATGCTGCAAAGGTGTACTGCACATGGGCAGGGATTAACAACAGCATCGATAAAATCTACGGTGCGTCTGAAGAGTAATTTCTTCCCCCCTGGCCACCTAAAATGTCTTGGTTATCTAGGAATCTGGCAAAACAAGATTGATATTTCCACCGGCAACTCGCTGACCCCAGCGGAAAAGATTTTCAGCGGCACCCTTCCAAATAACTCGTCAGCTCGGCCGGAAGGCCCTCACATTTATCGAGTCAATGGGACATATTATTTACTTATCGCAGAAGGTATGTGCGATTAGCCTTGGACCTGGTATTTAGTACGACTATTCGAGTATCCTCTAGGCGGTACTGACATCAACCATCGAGCGACAATTCAACGGGGACCCTCGCCTTCAGGGCCATGGGAGACTAATCCCAGCAATCCGATACTATATAACGGCGCTGACTTGTCGAATTCCGTCCAAAACACCGGTCATGCGGACATTGTTCAAGGAGCCGACGGACAGTGGTGGGGTGTCGCTCTCGGTGTCCGACCACAAGGAAATAATTTTAGCCACATTCAACTCGGCAAGACCATTCTCTCATTCCATTTTTTTCTTTCTAAACTGCTGCTGTAGGACGCGAGACGTTCCTTTTCCCGGTAACCTGGGATGCTGGTTGGCCTGTTTTCAATAACGGACATCCCCTAACCGAGCACCTCCCCTCTGTGCTACACGACGTATCCCCACTAGCACAATACGACAACAGTTTCACATCCACGGAGCTCGATGCCTCCTTTTATTTTGTGCGCACGCCGTACAAGCCTTTCCACTCGCTTACCGCGCGCCGGGGGTTTCTCCGCATCTACGCGAACGCGTACGCCCCGGGGGATAGAGATAGCGCTGCGCTCGTGCTGCGTAAGCAGACCTCGTACACGGAGACATTCGAGACGAGCTTGGACGCGTTCGTGCCGCGGGACAACCTGACGGAGGCTGGCGTCTCCGTATATTATGGGGATCTGCTGCATAATGAGATTGGTGTGTCCGGTGCCGAGGGAGATGGAGAAGGGAGGTTTGTAATTGTGAGGACCATTTTCCAGGCAGAACAAGTGGGCCCGTGGGCGCTGACCACGGCGAATTGTACTGTGGTGACGGTGCGCGCGATTATCTTCACGTGGATCATCATTCTAATGCCATGGAAAGGTCAAGAGGTACAAGCTTGCCACGCCGAACGCGCCTGTGCGATTCAAGGTCGTCGCCGAGCCCACCTCTTACAAGTTAGGCTACGCCGAAGGGGATAACGAGGAATTCACCTTTCCCGCCACGATCGATAGTGCCGCTCTATCCCTTGCACCTGCGGGGTACGTGCCCAGATTAACACTTTCCTCGTCATCATGTTTAAGCTTTTGTTGCAGTGGCTTCTTCTTTAAAGGAGCGTCGTTCGGCATTTATAACACGGGCAATGGCAGGCCCAGCCTTATACCGGCTGACTTCAAGTACTGGAAGCAGACACCCGGTTCCAACGGCAGCATATTTGAGCAATAATACATATGATCTTTGATTTTGAACGTTGAGATGTCAAAATGAATTGTTGCATAGATCTTGCGAGATGAAATGATACATATTGGCAAATTGATTTAGCGGAATGAAAAAAACTCTCTGCCTGGGAGTCGAACCCAGCTTTCGCGCGCACGTTGAAGTCGTGACAGGCGCGTGTACTAACCGATATACTAGCAAAGATTGTGAAAGATGGATCATGGAGCCAATTATAAACTGCAAAGCACACCGGAGCATTGAGCATCCGACTCCCACGGTGGCCATCACAAAAATTGGTGCCGGCGCACAGCGTCAGACCCAAGCTTGTTTCCTTCTCTCACAAAATGGCCTCTTCAACACCAGAACCCGCGACTCTCCTCGAACGTGCCCAGTCCTTCCTCTCTGAGAACAAGCGCGCCGTTCTCCTTGGCACGGCAGCTGCCCTCGCTGTCGGTGGTGTCGCTTACTATGCAGCAACCTCCTCGCGTCCACGGTCAGAACTCGACGATGCGGAGAAGGGCCCCAAGAAGGACAAGAAAAAGGGCGGCAAGGGAAAGAAGAAGAAGACCGTGAAGGACACGGAAGGACCGATTCTGGAGGAACGGGAACGACCGAAGCCCAATGTCGAGGATGCCGATGCGCTGCGTGAGTATACTTGGTTTGAACTCCATGATGAAATTACTGACGATGTCGAACAGCAGATACACCATTAACGGCAGAGCAGATTGCTTCCATGTCCACAGAGGTGTGTACTGCTGCTCCAACTAATAGACATCTGTCTGACAGCGTTTAGGAACGGGCGAGACTTGCAGCTACGTTTAAAGAAAAGGGGAACTCCGCCTACAAGGAGCGGCGCTATGCCCAAGCAGCAGTGCTTTACACTCGCGCCATTGAGGTGACACCCAAACCAGAGCCGGTGTTTTACAGCAACCGTGCTGCATGCTACGTCAACATGCAGCCCCCACAGCACGCTCTCGTCGTCGAGGACTGCGACGAGGCGCTCAAGCTCGACAGCAACTATGTCAAGGCACTTAACCGTCGTGCCATCGCCCTCGAGGGCCTTGACCGCTTCGAAGAGGCTTTACGCGGTACGTGTCTTCAATTGTTCCAGAAATAGGTTCTCATTTGGACTGTTCTAGACTTCACTGCCGCCACTATTCTCGATAAATTCTCTAACCAGGGTACCGCACAGGCCGTCGAGCGCGTCCTGCAGAAACTCGCATCGAAAAAGGCTGCGGAGATCATTGCGACCCGGGAACCCCGCCTCCCGTCCTTCACCTTCATCCAGGCCTACTTTGCTGCTTTCCGCCCTCGTGCGTGTATCCAAGCATCGAAAGACCTGATGTAACTTATGTTCTATCTGTAGGCGCACACCCGACGATGCCCGAGAACCCATCTACCGGTGACCAGACACTACTGCTCGCTCTGCAGGCCCTCGATGCTGCCGACTACGCCCATGCCGTCACGTTCGCCGGGGAAGCCATCGATCAGGGCATCTCATGGGACGAGGGCCGCGCCGAAGCACTCAACTTGCGTGGAACGTTCAAGTACGTCATACACCTTCCATCGCGTGCAAACTGCTTTTTGAGCTCGCTTCATCTAGGTTCTTGACTGGCGATGTAACC
>JABCKI010005988.1:0-20355 GCA_018282025.1 Sphagnurus paluster
TTCCATTCTATTCCATTCCATTCTATTCTATACCATTTTTGTGCATGCCAGAGGCCTGGGAATCAAGTGCGCTCTGAGCAAAAAACCGAAATTCCCACGCCACGTGTTAGTAAGCTGGACCGAGGAGCCCCCTTGAAAACAGGACGGCTTTTTCCCACGAATTACATAATTGGCTGACTAAATTTCCAACTTTCCCACATGAGCTGTTTTAATAGTATAGATAGATAGATAATAATAATTGTTTCCTCACTTTCATCAGTATGCCTAGGAACTCTAGAATCGACATCTTTTTCTCATACACACCATGATAGAGGCCACGGCGACAATTTGGGCATTGTTTATCCATTTCTGAACAACTTTCGAATTTCTATCGCGGAGGAAGACTAAGCCCCCAGGCTCACGTATTTTGTTCATCTAATTGGTCACAGCGTGACTTGGTCGAGGTACACATTCTCTCTTCCAACTTTCAAGGAGAATGCCAGATTCACAGATCGCGTACTCTGCAGGAACAGAAACCCCTCTTAAATTTTCCCCGGCTACGACAATGGGTAGATTACCCTCTCTTGCCCAAGAAGGCCTCGAGGCTGTTGAGAAAATCATCCCGTTTCTCCGTATGGTGTCCACAGAGAGCCTACTCAAGAAGTTCACTCCCGATAAAGACGTGGCGACAGTGTTGCAAACGTTAAAACAAAATGGAACCTATGGGGGTGGGGCGTGGACGAAATTCCCGGATCCAAATTCAGGCAAGATCCTCGAACGGGACCTCTACGAACCCTTTGTCGAGACCGCAAACGAAATCGCCTCGGCGTTTGGTCGTAGCACTGTGAACGCCGTGTGGATCAATCGCGCGAATAAAACCCCCGAATCCTCTATTAAAGGTGCGGCGAAGATTCGACCGGATTGTTTATCTGCTACATCGCCAGAGCTGGCCGAACTGGACTCTCAGATTAGAGAGCTGGAAAACGAACTCGAAGCTCTGACCAGAAACACTCATGCTTATGTCAAAGCGGCAAAACTCGCCGAGATCTCATCTAAGAAAAACAAATTGGTGAGGAAAACTAGTTTGCGGAGAATCGTCTTTGTCTAACTCGTGTTTTAGCTTCAAAAGTTGAACCTTTGGTGGAGACAGGCGCAGGTACCTATGGAGTGGAAACTAGAAGAAAACGAAGAACCCTTGCAGCCGAGTGACCCTGTTGTACTACAGGCATTGTCCTATATGCGATGGATGCTGGCAGAACAACTTGATCGCCGCTTCGTACTGGGGCTTATCGTTTGTTACAACCAGTTAACAATTCTATTCAGCGATCGCTCCGGCACCCTGATGGCAAATTCTCCGATAAATATTCACGAAGTGAGATTTTATTCATTGGGGCTATTCGATTTCTTACCTGCGACGTATTTAGAAACCATTAGACTTCATCCGCGTCATTGGTGGTATAAGGTGCATGAGCCCTGAGCAGCTGGGCTGGGATACAAGAATGCTACTCTACAAAAATGTGGATCAGACGATAGTTCCATCATACAATGCTGGCGCGGACTATAAAGGGGTATACGGGGACACACACTATCACCTTCACTGGGTAATCGATGTCACGGTAAATCGCAAGGTCGAACAATTTCTCACTGCCCGCATCATTTCCAGTGTGCGGGCGCAGGGTATGTGTGGTCGGGCAACTTTGGTTTTCGAGGTAATAAAGTATAACGAGCGTTCTAACCCGCGAAAGGTGAGGCATTCTTCTGTGACGATGAGTTTTTAACTTTTTACTCATGTGCCTTTTCGCTTCGGTTAGACATGGATTCTGAAGCGCTACTGGAGACCCAATAACGACCCCGAAGATCCTGCTTATCCTACCGAAGGTCAATTCTACGAAATCTTGGGCCATGACGCGAAGGATTTGCGACCGAAATTTGACTTCACGTACCACGATATCACTACGAGTGGCGGTCAGGTCGATAACACTTTTAGCACGATTCGGGCTGGTATCACTTCCGGACTCCCTCACTCAAAGTCTATCGCCCCACACGGGAAATTGGTCCAGGAGGATGAGCCCGAAGCTGAGCTCTCATTGCACGTGAAAATTACGGATCCTTCGTTGGCCGAGCCAATGGTCCCTCATTCGAGATATGAACCAGTCGATCGTGTTCACAACCAGATTCTTTTGCCAACCGGTATTCACATCAAGCATTTTTGCCATATACGGGAACTGCTTCGTGTTTTCCTTCATGGTCTTCAAGGCATGTGGCTATCCACTCTTGTTGGGCTTCACTGACTTAGCCTGGCTCAGACCACCACCGGGCACATGAAAAGGGAGTCATCCATCGGGACGTCAGTATTGGCAACTTGATGATCTTCCTTAGAAACGCAGATGATTTCAAAGACACCTTCGGCCGGCTAATAGACTTTGATCATGCTAAGAGGGTCTCAGGTACAATTGCTTTGCCCCGTAACGACTATCCCGAGCAAATTCTTGAAAGCACACAAGTACAAGTCCGATACTCAACAAACTTCGAAGTTACGACGGATACTGCCCAGAAGGCCTGTGATTATGTTGGGATGCTTTCCGCGGCTTATTTGGAAGATGTCACTAAATTCATGGTGCAATTTCAATCAACCCAGAAGGAGGGGGCACTGACACCTGCTGACCTTGGATGGTTTGACGGAGTGAGCCAGCCAGTCTAATGTTGTGGTACTGTCATCTAAAAAACTTTCCAGGACGTCAACTGGCCTGATTTCAGCAACTGTGTGCCTCGAAAAGGAGAGCGAACGGTACGTCCTCTATGGTCTTCTGCTGAAGTGCACTGTTAATCGTGATCTAGGGAACTCTGCCCTTCATGGCTCCCGAGGTTCTATCAGGAGGCGCACAAACTATCTGCAAGCTTACCAACACAACTCCCTTTTGGCACAACTCAGTTCATGACGTTGAATCTTTCCTCTGGGTACTTGTCTATATCTGCTTGACTCGTCGTGGGCCGGGCATGGCCATGATCCGGGATGAGTTCCTCAATGGCTTTGGAGCTGTCTACATCTGTGCCTATAAATATTTTGACAACGACTCTCCGACGGAACTGGCACAAGCCAAGTTTAGTTTGTTTACCCATCCTCAACTGTTCCAGTCCGAGATCGTGGACCATTTCCATCCCTACTTTGAAGGCTTGAAGGGGCTTGTCAGTCGGTGGTGGCGATTATTGATTCTGGCTTATACCTACCACGGAAATGAGTACTATTATATCCACAACCACATCATCCGTATCCTCGAAAAGACCATTGCCGATCTACAGGATCCCGAGACTCCTCATCAAGACACAATCGACGAGCTTCTTCGCCGCAAAGAACATCACGAGCGGGTCTTGGGCACTTTCCGTCGCAACACTACTGCCATCAAGATAGAGTCACGTACCTCAGTGGATGCGGATTCCGACGATGCCCTCTCGGACGCACCAGAGCATCTGTCGAGTGTTACTGGCCAACCTGTTCACCACGCTGTCCACCCTCCCGCTTATCATCCTCCACCAGACTTGTCGACGAACCGACCTATTAAAAAAGCTAGGAGGGAGACCTAGCCAGGACCCGAGGCAAGAACAAAAAGAATCATAATAGCTTTAGTAATTAGACCCCTCTATGTAATAACGAAGTAACCCATTGATGTTTTTGTAGAGTACATACCATAAACTTGGAATGTATGGCTCATATTCCTGCTCGCAAAGATTTAACTTCCCTGGAGCCCTATTGTGCGAAAAAAAAGGGAGCCTGCGTCCAAACCTCGTGTGAAAAGAGAGCGCATATTGTGATTGTAAATGATAGTTCTATGTAGACAAGGGGCCAAACTGGGCAAGTAACGCTCTGTCCTCGATGTTCAGCTTATAATGGTGCTCTCCGGTGGGCCCAGGTAACTAGACAGTACACCACCAGCGTCTGTTGATATTAAAAAGGGATTGGTTTCCTAGGGTCGAAAAAATACACACAGATGACGATCTTCTGCAACACAACCGTAGGCTCAATGGCAGAAATCTACATAGTAATGTCCTCGGAATCAGATTGATTGATAAGTGAATTGGGAATGATGGCACATACCTTCAGTGTGTGCGCCCCAGGAGTGATACCTGCGAATGTCGTCACAACGCTGATAATCGCGTTCGCAACAAATCCGTCAGCACCGCCCCACGCTCCCGGTAACCCGCCGGGTTTCGGCTGAGGGAAGAATTGTTGTGTTTTCGGTGCGCCACCGTCCAATTGTACGGCGAACGAAAGAGGACGGTTCTTCTCGCCCGCGTTCCACGAGGGTGCTACATATATCGTTATTGTGATGCCTCCACCGTTAGGGAGCGTGCTAAAGATGAAAAAATCGTATTCGCTGGGATCGAATGTGATTTCAGGGCGCGTGACGGGAGAGGCAGGAAACGTAGAGAGGAAGAGAATACTGACAGGGAAGGTCCACTTCCTGGCGCGAAGCCCACATCGTTGTTCCCTAACCGGGGGAAAGTCGACATTCCGGAGAGCGTGCGCCCGTAGCCAGGCAGTTCTTTCCAGGAAACGCCATTGACGGGTGTGTTGCGTGTTGCGTGAGCAGCTTCAATTGAAATCACACCACTCCCCTCAACGAAGCCTGGATAAAGAGGCTGGATTTAGATATCAATATACAGGAGAAAGGGTATACTACAAACCCTTGAAATTATTGGGGAGTGTACGTTTAGTCGCCGTGAAGACGACGTCGACGCTAAGCCGTGGTTGCGCGACGGCTGTCGCTGTGAATTTGATAGTTGCCGTGTTTGCACCATCCTTGAGCTGACTCCAGTCCTTCACACTTACGAAGACACGTTGTTCAGGTGTGCTGGGCGAGATGGATCCCGATGCAGGCGAAATAGATATCCATGGCACTGAGGATGTGGCAGTAAACGTGAATGCCGCTGGGCCTCCAGCACCGACATCAATGAAGCGGTTACCGAAGGGAGAGTAAGGATCAAGAGATACAGAGGGTGGCGGACAGTTGTAACCCTGTGCGCATTGGTTGGGATTATCGCCAGGCCTAGGCATGCGATGAGCGTGGATGCAAGGTGTAGAGGGTACAATGTGTAACTACCATGCGCCAAGGGTACCTTCGGGGACAATGCACATGACACCCGCGAGGCCCTGTTTTCGAGCTTGAACCCGATTCACCGCCGGCATTCTAAGACAACTGTTAGGGAAATGGATGAGTGGGGGTATTGAAAATATGATTTACGTGTTTGTCATCGGTTGCTGCCAGTAGTAATATCCTAAATCTAATAGTAATGTAACTGTAACTAGAGTTAGTAACACATTAGAAGGCACATTAGAAATGACATGCGGGTTTGGTCCATCATACTATTGGTGTGGAAAATGCTTGAATCAAGATAAAAACAGAGATGGTGCGCACGCACACGTACTGGTTCCATTTCCCTGCAAGCAAGTAATCAACATCAATTTTTGGTGCTACTCGGATTCTAACTGACCGTCAAGCAACTGGTGGTATTGTGTCTCTAGGTCGAAGTCTTCTTCGAAAAATTTGACAGCTTGATCCGCTAAGGCATTTGTGCTCAACTGTGAATAGCATCAGTGCCAGTAAAAACTATAGAACTGGCTCTACCATAGCCTGAGATGCCCTTAGATTGTTGAGACCCACAGTGATGAGCTGCGCACCAAATAAGTACTACTTTGCATGAGCTTATGAATGGACCTCACCAGGTTTGCCACGTTCGCGCTGGCCAAGACAGGATGGTGAACCAACTGAAAGAAGGCAAGCTTCGCGTCGGATGGTAGACTATCATATATCTTTGTCGAAGCATCTTTGAGGTTAGCCCACAATGTCAATACATTTTCAGCCCTATGATCAAACCAACTTGAATCACCAATATAAGTGTGGAAGTAGAAATACTTACTCTCGGTAATTGATCAAGCTATACGTCGTGGTGTTCAGGAGCTCCGGCTTCCTTCTCGCGTTGAAGCGAGTGAGATTACCAACGATATCTGCCACTGTGCTGGCAACTGCAGGTGAAATACCGAATTCACGCTGTGCCCAGCTGGAAACATAGGCGTCCAGGTTATTCGGGGACCAGCGCGTGGAGTTCCAGCCTAGTGTGATGAAAAACTCAGTCTCCCGCTCGTAAGGCTTTAGGTCTCCGACGTTAACAATCCACACGCGCGTCGCCTCGCGGTCGAACGCAATCGACATTTGTTCATAAATCTGAAGCATATATTAGCACAACAGAAATTGGCCTAAGCCTTTTAGTGCCTACTTTGGAGATTTGACTAGACTATTGAATGAAGTTGGCTTTAGTGAAAGCCAAAGGAAATAATGGTCGTAGCACTCACAGTAATCCATTTGTAATCGCGAGGATCGCCAACCTTTTGGAAAACAGGAAAATTAGTAGTGTCCAGACAGCAAATGTTCAGCATACATAGTCTACCTAATAATTGTTGGCGTGAGTAGTTTGCACGATTTTTAGCAAGATTAGGGTACTCACATGGTAGTATACGCCAGCACCACCGGACCTTTTACGCTCAGAAGCCAGAGGGAATCGACGGATATTGCCCCAGCTATATTATGAAAAAAATTCAACATCAGGTTCATGGAAGTCGGAAGGTATTAAGAAACACACTTATCGTCTGTCCACAAAAGAGTCACATAATCTGGAACTTTCATCCCAGCATCATAATAGCCCTCGACTTCCTTATCTATATGCAGTTCATTTAGACAATCATTTTTATAGCAGAAAGAACAAAGAATAAACCAACAAAGCGTCCAGATCTGGGGAATACTTTCGACATCGTTACCATAAACACTCTTGAGAATGTTGCTTTGATCTGCGACAACCTGTTGGAGAAGTTGGATATTGGTTTCTTCTGAAAGCGGCACTTTGCGTTGTAAATATCAGTACTAGTTCTGACTTGAGAAAATGCAAGGAGTTGAACGTACGATCTCCGAAGCCACGCATGCCAAGCGTATACACAGATTCGTAGGGTTTCGCGCGCTGAGCACCTGCGATCCAGTAGTCTTGAATATTCTGTGTATTACTGACATAGTCCCATGTGCCTTTGCCATAAAGGCTAAATTCATTAGGAGTAGAACGCATCATAGGCTCCTGGTGACTAAGAGCCTGTCATGAGCTTTCGGAGGTTGATGTTAAGATGATTAAAAACAAACCTGGTTCCCATCACAATACCATACATATCTGCGAGGAACTGATTTTGGTCATCATCGACGGCAAAGGCACTGTCGATAGAATTGAATCACGATGTGATTTTGGTGCTTGTCGATAATACGATACCTTCCCCACATCGCTAAGCACCAGGAAACCGTCAGCTAGTAAACCAGAACCAAGAACTAAGAAATGCTAACCAGGCCAAAGGTAATTTGCTTTCATACGCAACATCAACTCGAATCTTTCAAAGATCCTTAGAATTGGCATATAATTAAAATCACAAGGGTTCCCGGAAACATACAATTTGGTGTAAAATAGGTGATCGAAAGGCGAGCCCAAGGGCGACCCCGTCGTTCCATTGGTGAACTTCTCCAAGGCCCAAGATTGTAACGCAGGCTGTTCATCATTGATAAATATACCGCGATACTTTACTGTAGGCGAGCCATGTGAGCATCCACTCGAGTTCACATAGAGCTCGGTATGCTTAGTGATCGGGACGTCAGCCCACCTAGAAGTGTAGCCGTGAGTCTTCACACAAGTTACGACATAATGCCAAACTTGCCAATACCAAGGGGAGACCCCTAAGGTGCATCAAATTAAGAAAGAGTTCATGGTTTCAAATGAAATGGTAAGCACCAACCAAACTGTTCCGAATGGTCATAGAGCGCAAATATCGTCCCGCGCTTGTCTGCTCCGATAATAACGTACGCCCTCGACACGCCAGGGAGTGGGTTCACCACCTCGCGCGCCAGGAACGATTCCCACTTACCCTGAATACTGGAAACGTCAAGCTGCGCAGCACTGACGACCTGGTTAATAAGTGTCGATTTCCCAAGTGTCCCAACGATGACTGGGATCACGCCGTTCGCGGCACCAGACGCGGGTGCTGTGAAGTTGGTGACGACAGGCTTGACACCGGTCACACGCTGGATATCCGTGGCGAAGTTGAACGCGGCCAATTGAACGCCGGGCCATTCGTCTGGGGATGTAAGAATGGGGGCAGCTCGAGCCTGTTTGACGATGGGGAGCGTAGATGTTCCAGAAGTGAATGCAACACATGCGTCTTGCCCGATTGCGAGGACGGTGATAGTAGGTAGCGCGAATGCATAGGCGGCGATAGTTAGCTTATACCACATAGTGGGCAAGTTAAATCCCGTATAATTCGAATAATGTTGGTACTTGTACTGCTTTTGAAGTCTTTTAGATATTGCACGACGGCTAAATCACGGAGACCGGGTGGTCATGAACCTGTGACATGAGGGAGAACCTCGGTTCTGCGTGATCAACCTTCAAAGATTGCTGATGGGTCTGTGGTGTTTTGAGAGTATTGTTTCTGGAAAAACTTTCATCCAAGGACGAGTGTCACGACCTACAAAGTCACACATTTGTCTGTCGAGTGTATACAATCATGTACTGGGGGCATATGTTCCAGCGCAAGTGATATCACGTCCAGTGCAATATCTACTTACCTTGATTAATATGTTCTACAGGTTCATCATCATACATGATTTTGAGATTTCTTGCACTGTAGTTTGAGCTATTCTCTCATCGACTATCGAGTGAAAAGTTCCAATATTTGAGCGTAATTCTCTTGTCATTACTATTAAACCGTCCGCGAAGAGTTAGATTGTATGGGTATCTTAGCAAGTTAAACAATGCGAGTAAGTATCTGATAGTCGGTGTATTTAGACGACGTTATGAAAAGATATGGGAGACGCACCAAAATGTCCATTCCTGTCTCTCGATTCAGAACCTAATAGCGCTCCCTAAGACCCACCACGTGCTGGTGGTGGTGGTAAAGGTTCATGCTCATCATCATCATCATCTTCTAGAAATTCTCTGGCAGGAGGACCATCATCTTCGCTCAGTCGTACGCGACCATCGGAGCGCGTAATTGTTTTCAGCCTAAGGGGTTTTGGTAATCATGAACATACGCCAACATTGTAAACGCACTGGTGTGACACAACGCGGCGCAAGGAGTCTGCCCTCCTCCAAATGAGAAACAAGACACACATTGTGCATGTAGTAAACAGGATAATCATGGGCATGTTTCCAATAGGCTGGGGTCGTGGTGCGTGTTGAGGATCTGTTGAGCGCAGAGTTGAGTGCATATGTTGGCGTTGCATGGAGATAGACAAACCTCCTGGGTTGACTGGGGACATCGTTTCGTCGTTTCGACTTGGTCTGATAGTTATTCAGGTACCTGGAAAGATTTGCCGCCGATCTCGTACTGGGTTAGCCTTGTTGTAAATTGAGTCTTGACCAAGCCTTGGCCTGTGGTGAATGTCCACTGCGGTCCTTTGGACACGTGCGTGAGTTCACGGCGCCGACCTCTTTACGAGTCAACGTCATAGATTGGTAACTCTCATCCTCACTTCAAAGCCTGCGCAGTGCGAGAATCCACTGCACTTCAATCGCTATATATCTAGCTCAGGGCTGGTGTTTTTTGTGGAAACGGGTGGTCAGATACGAGATCCCAAAGCGGGACAGATTCAACTACGCCGGCAGTCAAAGGCTTTTCAGTGAGACTTCTTCTTCAGAAGCTGTAACCCAGACTGCACGGCTACATAAAAGTTTCATCTTGAATCCCTCAACGTCTTCATTCCAATGCAGAGGATTGAATCTACACAGGACAAATCCCAGCCATCGCCCCCTCTGCGCCTCGTGCAGAATATTATGGCTTGGAGGAGTCGACAGGCCCGGCCACCTCTCTCAAAATTCTCGTCACCTGCGGTCCCCAACAGTGGCTGGTCATCACAGAACTTTATGCTCGGCGCAGGGATGGTCATTATCCAGCCTTCGACGCACAAAATCGTGGTGGTATATGACACAAAGCAAAAGTATTGGTTCTTCCCAAGAGGCCGCAAGGATGCAGGAGAATCTCTCGAAGTGACAGCGATCAGAGAGGCATACGAGGAGGTGTGTCAGATTCTTCACTCATTCGCATTTGAACCTATGACGATTATTATTTCACAGTCAGGCTACCAAGTCGAGTTTCTGCCCCTCTACACACCCTCACATGCGCCTCCTCCTCCGAACGAGCGAGATTTCTACACCAGACCAAACACGGAGCCTTTTTACATGACAATAACATCTTGGGCTCCTGGAGGCAAGCGTAAACACGGTGGAGAGTATCTGACGTCGTGGTATATCGGCCAGATCCCCAAAGACGCGGTGCGCTTTCCCCTATTAATTTGTCTCAGATTGACTTTACCTGCGGCAGGTCCACACACCTGGAACCGGCATGGCGGACGAACAGAACTTTAAATCCTACTTACTCACCTACGAGGAAGTGATGGACCGGGTCACAGGAAATGAACGTCATGTCTTGTATTACGCATGGACCGTGTACCTGGATACCCTCAGAATCGAAGAGGATAAACGGAGGCGGGGCTCACGCTCGATTCGCACCTCATCAGACGATAACATTGCGAAAGATGTTCGTATTCACTGTTATAGGTTTGTGCCTTGACTGACAGATATCTCAAGACCCGGCGGGATTCTCGTGCTCCTTCTGCCTAGAAGTGAATGTATAACGCTCTAGTCCACTTCTCGCTTCTTTGTTGTAAACCTCTCACGTGTAATACTGATACCTGTACAGAGATATATCATTTGATGAATGAGGCTTGCTGAGAAGAGTAAATGTTGTCTAAGAATCCGCTAAAGCTGAACTGCGTAATGTGGGTGGTATCTGATTATCAGCCACTGTTCACAGCCGGTGCAGCAATTGGGCTAGATGTCTACTCCATGTCATTTTCAGTATTTGTTGCACATGGGCCAGGTGGGTGGTAGAGTTACCGAAGGACAGAGTCCAGCCTTTTGATGACCGAGTTCTTGTATAACTGTAAATGAAACAAAGACAGTAGGGGTCAATATTTTTATTGCCAACAAGTGTCGAGAATATTAAGATCTCTAGTGGGATTGTACAATTCTACACGTTGAATTTTCGTAGATAACACAACAGGCACGATAGTACGGGACAGCCAACCAAGATACGTGACACGAGATACATGCAATTACACAGGTGGCGTAGGTGACGGAATAGGATATATGAATGATAAATGCTACGATTGTCATAAGAAACAAATGTGGAACGTGCCTTCTGAGAAAAGAAAACAAGGATGATGAAAAGAAGGGTATGTCAATGTTGTATCATGTGCTCAAAGAGGTCCTGTTAATCAGATAGTATGCCCACCATATGGTAGGCTGTGTGTGTGCGTGTGCCGGGTACAATCCATGTGTCCTATCGGATAGTCGAGCTGAGAAAACTCGGCTGTTTCTTCACTTCTTTCCTCTTCGCCCAAACATCGCAGACGCTGATCTTCCCGTCGTCCGGGACAGCGACGATGATCTTCGTGCCCGTCGAGTTGAGGACACTGCTCCCGATAGGCTTTCCCGCTAACGCGAACGTTGTCACATGACGCAAGGCCGGATATGAGTGTACTGCAATAGAGTTCTCCATATTGAGCCGAGGCCAGACCGGCGGGGCGAGCGAAGTTGGGTTGATGAGCGTGCTAGCGCGGGCACGGGTCCTACTGGGCGTGCCTGGTGCGGATGCAGGGGCTTCCATTATGGGGGTGGGGGGTGCCGCCACGATGGGCTTGGAGCCATGCGTGGTGAGAATCTCCTTGCACTGCGGCGAGAAGTGGATGCTTGAAATGGGCGCACCGAGCTCGAGTTTACCGGGAACCGCGGCGTTGGAATGCGACGTCAGGGCATTGATATTCCAGAGGTGAAGTGTTCCCTCAAGGCCACCAGAGGCTAAAAGTTTCGGTTGCCACGGACAAAACGCTAAAGCCTGGAAGAGGCGTGACTATCCAAGCCATCAATATGATTTTAAATTGTCTTACCGAAACAGCACCGGTGTGTTGCATCTTCTTGCGCCGCTGGATGAACTCGCCGACGTCTAGGGGAACCTTGTCTCGAGAGTCCCAACAATACACAGTGCCGCTTTGATCACCGCTGGCGAGGAGTTTGCCATCGACATTCCATTCAAGGCTAGTGATGCGCGATTGATGTCTTGTGACTTTGCGAACCTGCTCCTTCATCTTACTCGTCGGAGCAATCCGTGTGTCGTAATGGCGTATTGTGCCCTTGAGTCCGCCGACGGTCAGAACTGAGCCATTCCACCGCATCGCAGAAACGCTCTTAGTCGTCCAGCTTAGCGTCTTCTTTTTCGCCTTAACGTCCCATATCTGAATGAGGCCTTTGTTCGTGCCGAGGGCGACGATGTCTGGCTGGTCAGGTCCAGCGCACTCAATAATTCTGAGATCGCCATGAGAGTCCTGCAGCTTGCACAGCTGGCCGACCTCTTCTGCATTGCTGGCGTTCTTGTAGTGTACTCGGTTACCACGGCTGAAGAAGAGCATGTTCTCGGACGAACAACTTAGGATCGAGACGACGGGGTCCTCGGGGTCAAGCGGCGGGAGAGAAAAATCGAGCATGAGCCTGGTGTTTCGTAGATTGTATTTAGCAGAACACTCGGGGTATGATTGAACCACAGTCGATGTCGAGCTGAGCGAGGCACAAGACACGCTCCGCATAAGCGCCATGCCTGAGCGACTTATAAACGCAGAGCTCCCGGGCTGGTCGCCGACATCACCAGGGCTACCCGCCCTCGATACGGCGGTGGTGAACGACGATGCGCTGCTTAGTGGGCGCGCATGACGAGGAGAAAAACTAGCGGTAGTGAAATCGAAGTCGTCTGTATGTAGCGGACGCGTCCGGGGTAAACGATCCAGATGCTAGTGAAAATGTTGGATCGATTCGGCAAGCTAGAGGAAAAAATATTTTCTTACACTTGGTTTCACCGAAGGCGACGCGCCCCTCAGCTGCATCTGAAACTCTGCAGACATCGAAGCCGATAGACGAGGTCTCTTCCTCAATGTTGGGCCGACAGTCGAGTCGCCGGACATGGACAAGAGTCGTTTCCGCGGCATGTCTATGGGCGCAGTGCCCAGGACCGTTGAAGAGTCCATGCCTTAGGCTCAACCCAATTAACAGAGCTCCTGCTAATCGCAGATTGAGCGGGAACGGTGGCAGTCGATGAACAAGAATATCAGGGCCTCTGGACTGAATTCTGGCCATGTTGATGTATTGATCGGACGTGTTCTTTGTTTCACGCGCTCCTACCAAGCCGCAGCAATTCTCATCCTTCCCCCCATGCTGCAGTCGTAGCGCAGCGTGGCCTATAGTTCAAAGTTGCTCAGCGCTCAGTGTCAGTCTAGGACGCTTCTCATCAGTGGATTTCCATTTTGCTACATCGAACAATCATAATCTAGTAACTCGGCGTCTTGATGACCCTACAAGCCGTCCAAAAACAGCAATACATTTCCGTCTAGACCGCAAACCTGGGCGTCATTCAGAACGACACTTAGCCTTTGACCGCGATGACCTCGACCATGAGTTCCTATACCTCTGGTGACGACGACGCATTTGGTGTCATTAACGAAGAAACAGCGCTTTTAGCCCGTTCAAAAAGTCTTCGGAAACCCAATCCTTTGCCATGGCTTCAAATATCTATTGTCCTCGCTCTTCAAGTCTGCGAGCCCATAACAAGCCAGTCAATATACCCTTACATAAATCAGGTAGCTACCGATATGAGCAATGCATTCTACGCCCTACTCATCGTTTCTCTCAGCTTGTGAGTGAATTGGGGATCACGGGAGGCGACGAGCGGAAAGTGGGATACTATGCAGGATTAATCGTGCGTCTCAGCTAACTTTCTATTGCCAAGGTCTCTAATCGGTTTGCCCATAGGAGTCTCTTTTCTTCGTTACAGAAGCCTTGACAGTCTTACAGTGGAGCCGCATCTCAGACCATGTCGGTCGAAAACCAATCCTCTTAATAGGCTTATTCGGCACTGCCCTATCGATGTTGAGTTTTGGCCTTTCTCGTACTTTCCTTGGACTGGTTATCAGGTGCGTCGTTCTGTCCAGCCTCAGAAGAAAAATGTAAGAGTTAAATGTGTTTCTTTTAGTCGATGCCTTTGTGGACTTTTAAACGGAAACATCGGTGCATTTAACTTTTCTCGTATCTCCGCCGTCTTCGACTAAAGACCTCTTCAACAGGCGTCATGAAAAGTGTCATGGGTGAGTTGACCGATTCAACCAATCGCGCCGAGGGTTTCGCTTTGATGCCTGTGGTATGGGCGACTGGCGCGACGCTGGGGTATATTGTTTCAAACAATTATGACACAATTCTCGATGCTGAACACGAATTAGGCCCTTGATGGGAGGCAGCCTGTCAAGACCCGCAGAACGCTTCCCAAGCGTTTTTTGGGGAAAGTTCTGGAAGCAATACCCCTACTTCCTCCCATGTGTTGCGACCTCAAGCTTCGTAATGATTGCCTTTATTATCACCCTCCTTTTCTTCAAAGAGGTACGCCATCTATTCAACTAGTTTTCCGTTTTGACTCTCACCGCCATTGGCGTAGACGGTTCCCAAAAAACGCACATGCCAAACTGAATCGAGTTCGGCATCAAGTACGGTGTCCTCACACGTGGAGGATAAGCCTGTACCTCTACGGCAACTCATGGTATATCCTGTTATCATGTCGGTGTCAAACTACGTCAGTCTCGCATTCCTCAACATATCGCTTAATGCCCTGCTTCCGCTGTTCTTGGCTATGCCTATCGAGATAGGTGGTCTCGGATTCAAGCCTGCGACTATTGGCTACATCATGGGATCCTATGGCGCGTTTTGTGGTCTGTTCCAGGCCTGCTACTTTGCCAAGATCATCCGCTGCCTCGGGGAGAGGAAAACTTTTGTCTTGGGGATCTCAACATTTTGTCCGATATTTCTCTTGTTCCCACTCATGAACATCAGCGCAAAAGCTGTTGGTGTGAATAGATTGACGTGGGTTGTGATTGGTCTCCTCCTTGTATTGATGACCTTCATGGATATGGCTTTTGGTACGAGAATGACAATCCTAAGTTTCATGATGCACTACTTACTCTTGTCGGCCGTGATCCTTCACGCTCAGGTTGTATTTTTATGTTTATCACAGCATCGGCCCCCAGCAAACGCTCGCTTGGTGCTACGAACGGTCTCTCACAAACTACTGTGTCAATCGCGCGGGCAATAGGACCGGCATTAGCGACATCACTTTTTTCCGCGTCAGTGCAATACAACATTCTCGCCGGCTATGGCGTCTATGTGATGCTTTTTGTGTTATCATGCTTTGCGATTCTCCTTGCACTCCATTTACCCGAAAATATGTGGGAAGAGAAAGATGATGATACCACACACTAATTAACTCCTAGACATACTATCACCAATAGTATGTGAAGCATATATATTGAACGCCGAATATCAAAAACAATCTAACACTTGGTTTAACTACGTGCGCATGAGGGCTAAAAATCCTGATCGATATCCTTTGAAGATCTTGCATCAACTTGCCCAGTGCGCACAACGCGGAAGGTAAGGATCTGTTCTGGATCACGGCTTAACGTGCTTGTAACTGTACTATGGTTAGCGTTGTCCCTTCATGACTAGTCCCCACTAATTCTGACGGAGCCGCAGTTGTGGTGGAATGTTCCGGTGCCAAGTCCAAGACCTGTAGAACTCAACGATCCTAGAGCCTCAGCCTGGTGCATTCTGAGTCACCACTCCAGCTCGAAAACCTCATCTTAGATCTGGAAACTGGAGTTGTCCGCAATTTATACTCCGGTACATTTGTATAAGAGTGGAGTGCATCGGTTCTCCTTATCAGCCCTCAAGGACAAGCCCGAGGCCTCATTCGTGTCCACCTCATCGCCATATCCATCTTACCATGTCGATCCACCCTTCGATGCTTCCTCTACTCGACCCCGAATATGTCGCACACCACAATTCCAACTATGCGCATCTGCCTGCTCTAGATTCGATGGCTTGGGACCCCGCTATACGTGAGAATTTCAACATGCAGCCTGACTTTGCAACATTGCCTGTCGAAAAGACTGAGGATTTCGAGCTTGATTTAACGCGCTTAAGGGCGTACACCCCATCTGGTGAGCCCCCTGAGGGTGGGTGGCCCGCGCTGCTATACATTCATGGAGGTTTGTTGGACACACTCCTTCCGGCTATTATGCTATGCTGACGAGAAATCAATAATGGACAGGCGGATGGACACTGGGGAACATTTCATCTGAAGCCCCGTTGATGACGAATATTTGCGCCAGTGCGTCGGTCCCTAATTGAAGTTTTTCCTCTTGCCCGAGCCATAACGTCGGAAAAAAATCAGGTGTCCGGTGCGTTGTCGTTGCCGTCGACTACAGACTCGCGCCAGAAGATCCCTACCCCGCAGCGGTAAACGACTGCGTCGCTGCGCTCCTTTGGCTTGTCCGACAGGGTCCGCAGAAGCTGCACATTAATCCTGCCCGCATCGCTGTGGGCGGTACGTCAAGGTAGGTAGACTACATTCCAGCCTGTCTATTCTCACCGATCCATTGGCCAATTCCTAGCGGTGGAAACCTCGCCGCGGTCCTTGCACTCAAAGCCTCCACGCTCCAGATCCCCAAATTAATTTTACAGGTACTAATAGTCCCGATCACCGACAACACCGCGACCGTAGCCACCTCTTGGGAATCGAAAAAGTATGCTCCATTTCTGACGCCTGACGTGATGATGTGGTTCCGCCATCACTATCTGCCTGATCCCGAGACTTGGACAAACTGGGATGCGTCACCGTTGTTCGCTACTGCAGATCAGATACGTGCTCTTCCAAAGACACTGTTCATACTCTCTGAGTGCGATATTTTGTGCGAAGAAGCGGAACAGTATGCGAAAAAGATCAAGAGAGAGGGCGTGGATGTGGAGGTGAAGATATATAAGGGTGCGCCACATAATGGTGTGCTTCATGAAAGTACGTGTGTCGGTCTCTCACAAAACTTGAGCTGACTATTTATTATTATTAAAGGGTGAGCTGGCGATATATGAATTAACTACTGGGGCTGACAAAAAGATCTAGCATATTGAAGAGGACGATTGCAGATGTCGCCGAGGCCTTGGAGAAAGTTTTCCGGGGTTCGACCCCGACTAATTCATGAAGATATTCATACTCTAATTGGGCTAGATATTTAATAAGCCTACGATTATGCCTTTCCAGTTAGTTAGTCTACTTGATACAAGTTGTCTTACAAAATCAGTGTTAACAATAAATTTTTGTGAAGGAGGTTTTTAGAGGGGGAAAAGACGATCTATGGTATACTGGGATCTAACAAAGACACCAATGTGCCTGTATTCTACAGGAGCATTTCACTCATAATTTTAAACTTTCTGGATCCATAAGCTCAAGTCATGTCCCAGTAAACTTCAGCCCGTTCGCGTGCAGTCGCGCCCTGACACCAGCCTCCGCACCGTCCCACAGGCCAGCCCAGAATCCAGCGAATCCAGGGCCCGTGCTGTTGCCTTCAACGTTGAGCTCTGCAGTGAATTTCTCGTCTGGGGAGGCCTCCCCAGATAAATTCGAGCTTTTCAGACGGCCTAATCCAGGAACGGCATTTCTGCTGATGGGAAATTCCACAACTAGAATTTTCCAGATTGCTTCCAGACCTTACGAGAGGTCACCCACTATTCCGTCTACGTAGACACGGCGTGCTTCATATATTATTTCATCGTTTTGTACAGGAATGCTCTCATTCATAGCGTATCTAAACTCTAAGAATTGGCACGAAAAATATACGTCGCACCTGGAAGCAATGTGAGGGGTTGGAAGAATTCAAAATCAACACGAGGTCCTGCAATACGCGTGGGCCAAGCGTGGGCTTTGTACTAGAAGACTTTAAAGATCCAAGAAGAATGCGGCTTCCTAAACTTGTCAAGCAGCATAAAGGCATCGCAAAAATTGTAAGATTAGTGGGTGTATGTCGAGGCGGCCGGTTGAGATATATCGATATCGAGTCCGATATTATCGACATATGATGATCGACATCCTGACTCCTCCTGACTCAACTTGAGTACTTATACTACCCTTTTGATGAAGAATAAGTACAGTTGTTTCGAAAGAATTACACCGAGACGTAAATCAGTTGTAAGTTGGCGGGACCCTGAGGCGAGGGGGCTCGAAAATTGGTTCGTAAGACATGTTGATGTTATGGAATTTTTGAAAAAAGGAGAGAGAAAATAACGCAGCAAGATTATTATAATTGAGGGTGTGTTCAAGCTGAAAGACTTATCGTGGTTTTTGCTGGTGTAGCTTCGAGTCGCGGCGTAACAGAGGATGTCACGTGAATAGAATGACCCAAATTGATGACGGTGGCAAAGTAGCACTGGGCGGCCCCGAAATGATTGATGACGGTGGTGGTTGTGGGCCGTGGCAAAGTAGTGGGTGGAATTGGGCGCGCGCGGTCTCAGCGAAGTACGCCTATACCCGACTTGCGACCGCGCAATGATCACCGCAAAGGTAAGCACTCCGCCATCTGTTATCACGGAGTCAGTAAATTCCAACCCCATTCACTGTCAGCTTCAAGCCACACAGCTTGCAAACCACGTTCCTTCCATTGTTCCCCGTTTCCGAACATATTCACATCGAGGTGGGCGCCCAGATCTCCGACCCGACCTCCTGACCATGCTCAACGTTTTCTTGCGTGATTCAAATCGATAGCATCTCTAGATAAAACGAACGAGGTACATGGCTTTTTCTCCTACACCAACTCCACCATGCTCAATCCCACTAGTGGCTTAGAGGATACCCCTTTGAGGTCGGCCACCAGCACCAGCTTCATGCGCACGCGTAGCTATGCTCGCCAGGGCTACGACGCCACCGAAGAAACTCTCCCCTTCTTGCGATATGCTGCTACCAATGATTTCTTAGGGAAAATATTCCATCATGTCACTGCCTCTTCTGCGGATGCCGTCCTGAAGAAACTCATCGATAGCGGCCATTATTGCCCGATTAAGAAGATTTGGGCAGAATTTCCAACCAACGAGACCAAGTTTGTCGAAAAAGACCTCTACCTGCCCTTTGTTGCCGCTGCAAATGCTATAGCGAGCCATTTCAAAGGTAGATGGGATCGTAAAGCCCTCTGGTTGGACCGCCACAGTCGAGCACCTCGTTCTGACGATAAGGAGAGTGCGCCTGTTTGTCCAGACTGTTCATTAGTGAGTACCAGTGAGGCCGACGCATGGGAATTCGACGAGCTCGATCGCGATATTCGGGAACTCAAACTAAAGCTCGGTTCCGAGGTCAAGACTTCGGAGAAGAAGAAAATAAAAGACAAACTGAGTGGGAAAGAATGCCGCCGACGGAAGTTGGTAAGTTGCACATCATATTTACTGATCACTACATGAATCTGCTCTTATCTAGGCAGAAAAACTTGTGCTCGCTTGGCGCCACCATCATGTCGCCGTCGAATTTAAACTAAAGATGACGCTCTCCAAGAATGAAGAACGCTACCCCGCCATAGTGAAACAGTGCCTCACTTACATGCGACGCACTCTTTCGGAACAGCCAGATCGGCGTTTTATCTTCGGGCTGGCAATTCACTACGACCAAATGTCCATCTTACTAAGTGACCGGTCTGGTACTCTTCTGACTGTAACATCAATCAATATTTCCACAGTACGCACCTGGCATTCAAGATTGATTCCTGATTACTTTAACTCAGTGACACAGGAGCCCTTGAAGTTCATCCGCGTCATCGGAAGCCTAAGCCTGATGTCGCCTGAGGAACTCGGCTGGGATACGGGGATGAGACTATACGTGCCCATCGACAACGGCGAGCAGATGCCTTCGTATGAAGTCGCCCATGATCCCAAGCACGATCGGTATACTCGTGCTTGGGTAATAGACGTAATGATCGACGAAAAGTTAAAGCAATATGTCTCTGTCCGTGTTCTTTCTATGCTTCGAGCTGCGGAAATGGTCGGCCGCGCAACCGTGGTGTACGAGGTGGTCAAATACGAAGAACGATTTCACCCCAAAAAGGTATTTTAAATATATTCTGCGATTCACAGCCAAGTCATCTCTGAATCCCTGCAGACTTATGTTTTGAAACGTTACTGGCGACCTGCCGTAGATGAAGATCTAACTACGGCTAGACCGGAGCCTTTTCATGGAGCACAGCTATCGGCAACGGGTGTCAACAACGACGAAGCAACTATGGGATCGACCAACGAAGCGGCACCACGCTGGCCCGAGTACCCCACTGAAGGCCAGTTTTACGAGATCCTAGACGGCGATTCAGACAACAAGCATATACGTGCTTACCATGA
>JABCKI010005989.1:0-20155 GCA_018282025.1 Sphagnurus paluster
TGTAGATAAGAGGGATATCTTATCCCCTGATCTTATCTGTCCCAGATAAAGTAAATGTACAGTAAATGTAATAGTAATAGAAAGTAAAGGTAAAGTATAGTAATATAAAGTAAGGTAAAATAGTATAGAAGGCGTACTACAGTACTGAGTACTGTATAAAGTAAAAAGAAAATAATAGGCTGTCCTAGGGGCGATTCCATAACAGGCACCCCGCAATTCTCTTATGATCGGATGTCCGGAACGAGCGGTTGTCTCCGTTTTTGTCACGCTCGATGCTTGTCTCACATCCAATCCTTTCCAGATGTTCAAGGTCTTCAGATTTCTTGATTTTATATAACTTGTAACATATATATAACTCCTGTAAAAGCCCCAGAAAAAATGGTCTGGTTTAGAACACGCTACATTCAAATTATTCTCAGAGACGTGATTTTGATGCCATGATTTTGCTTCCCTATACATCCACAATTTGCTGAGGCTTGATTTTTTTCGATATTCCAACTCCAGAAACCCCTTTTATTTGGATGCAACACAGATTTACGCACAGTGTTGAAGGGATGAGCGAGAAAAGGGTTTTTTGAAACTCCCAACCATTTTGAAACTCCTAACACATGATAGTATGCGAACTAGACAAATGATCAAGAACGGAGATAAAATATACCCAAGGGGATTTTGCTCTCCTCGTATTTTCGTTGTTACGGGACCTGTCTAAGTCTTTACTTATATCGCTTGTCGTCCTCCCTGCCTCAAAAAGACAGCGTGATCTTTATAGGTCTGACTACAGGAGACTACGGGACCTGTTGAATCCTGAGTCCTCCACTCATACGACATGGCCGCAATCTCTCCTCACCTCCAGCTCGCCCATGCTTGGATCCGCGCGCTCAACGAGAAGAAAATCGACCAGCTGGGCTCGTTGCTCGCTGACGACTTCCTCAGTACAGTCCGCCCTGCGTCCATGGGCATTAAGCCGCTCGACAAAGAGGGATACTTGCAGTCTTTGCGCTCTATCCCCATGAAGGTCTTGACCGTATGTCCAATTTCTGCTGCTGAAAGTTCCTAATATTAATATTAAACTAATTTCTCCACCGTAATAGATTGCGATACCTGCGGCTGCGGACGTCGTTGAGACGCAAGATGTGGTACAGTTCTACGTGCGCTGCATCAATCCTCGGGATCGATGATTTTTAGTTGACGAGGGACATTTTTATTTATTTCCAGACTACCTCGGAGGGCCGCAGCACCCATGGGTTCGAGTATAAGAACGAGTACATGTTCACGTTTACGTTCATGGACGACGGCTTGATCCATGGTATCGTCGAGTTCCTGGACCCCACCGCCGTTGCAGAAATGGTTAGAAAGGAGGCTGGTGTCGCAGAGGCTCAATCTCAATCTCAATCTCAGTCGATCTGAATGTCGAGGAGATGCTGGTTTTTACCGGTTTTTCGATACTGGGACTAGGACTGTGGGTCAGGGCCATGTTTATGCTTTCGTAGATGTAATTTGCGTGGTACAAGTTCGTGACGCGCCGCCGCATCGCGAGCCGATTGTTGGTTCCGCCGGGACTGCTGGAGGGGAAATCTGAGGCAAAGGCTGGAAATAGTCTGTGATTATTCACTATACGACGAGCAGATGGTTTGGCATGTTCTTCGTCAAAGAGTCTTCTAAACGCGAGCGCGATCTGAGTCGGCGGAAGGTATATGTGTGTAGGTCGATGAAGCTCTCGTCTGGGGTTCCACTGGTGGGGTGAATCACTGACAATTGAGGGCTCAATGGACATTGGACGAGGCGTGTGCAACGCGCTACGCGTGGACAGCTGAGGAATTGGCAAGGGAAACAGAGAACATCGCCCCGCTACCGTGGCGCTCTGCTGATCGCCCACTCTCTTGACGTCATGGGTGGAGGAGCCTGGCGCCTCTTGCTATAAATTGCTCTCTTCGTGTTTTCATGGTTTGACCCCCCCCCCCCCCCCCACTGATTAGTATTAGTACGAGATCCGGGCTGCGATCTCTCCTCACCTCCAACTCGCCTATGCGTGGATCAGCGCGGTCAACGAGAAGGACTTTGGACGGCTGTCCTCGGACCCCACCGTTGCTGCCACTGCGTTTGGCAAGGGCAGGCAGCTGCAGAGCTGTTGTCGCGGGGGCTCAATAATATTAATCTCAATCGATCAGGATCTGAATATGGATATGGAAGTGGTATTTTACCAGTTTTTCGCTGCTGGGGGCCCGGGTTCATTGGATTAGGGGCACATGCATGTGCGCTCGTAGATGTGATTTTCATGATAGTATTGATAGAAGTTCGTAACGCGAGCCCTCATTGGTATGATGAGTATATCGAGAAGTGACTTAGGCTGGTTGTGATACGGAGATCGAACAACATGCGGCATTAAGACGGAGATAGTGCCCAGCCAAGAGCTCGAGGATTCTAGATTAGATCCTCGACTCTGACTGTCCGACACTGTCACTAAAAATGCCCGCAATCTCAGTGTCACCCCGCCTCCAGCTCACGCATGCGTGGATCACGGGATTGAATGAGAAGAATCTCGATCGGTTGGCCTCGTTGAGCGCTGAGGACTTTATCAGCACCATCCGACCTGCGTCCTTGGGTATCAAACCCGTCGGGAAGAAGGAATACTTGGAGAGATTGGGTTCTGCGCCCATCGAGACCTTTAACGTATGTACGTCTGGGTTCTGACTCTCTGGGGGACTATGGTTGATATTATTTTTTCCGCAGATTGCGTTGCCGAAAACTGGGGATATCATTGAGACAGAAGAAGTGATACAGTTCTACGTACGTCCCACAGTGCATGCATCCTGATTCCTGGCGACCGATAGAGCGCATAATGAATGGGATCTTTGTATTTAGACGACGGCAGACGGGCGCACGGCGCATGGGTTTGAGTGGAAGAACGAGTACATGTTCACGTTTAGGTTCACGGAGGACGGCAAGTTGATACGCAGCGTTACCGAGTTCGTGGACCCGACTGTTGTTACGACGGCGTTTAGCAAGGAGGCTGTCGTCGCAGAGGCTCAGGCTCAGTCGGTCTAAGGATGTGCTGTTCAGAGAAAAGTGGAAGAGGGCGGGGTGGGTTTATTTTAAACTTTTTGGATCAACTTGTGGATGACAACCATATTTGGATCCGAGGACAGTCACAGACATGGAATTGCGCCGCGCCTTTGCCACATCTGGCTTCCATTTCACCACTTACATCAAGTTTTACCTTTTATATGCTCATGATAATCTATTATCCAAAAAATGCAAATTCACTGACGCTATTATAACTCTTGAGTCTTTACTATTCACACACCGCCACCTGGCAGCTCATTGTATGTTTTCTATGCTTTCCGCAATGCATCATCTAAAATTTTCTGTACCATAGCTCAAAGGAAACTCGATGCTCTGTAAGATAACGATGCCCGAATAGTATGCACCCAGTGCTAGATACCATTGAATTTCGTCAAGCGCCTCACCTATACATCCTTGAAACCACTGGCTTTGGCGTAGACCGTGGGCTTGATGAAGCCGGCAGCTTTTTTCTCCGTCGCGAGATCACCGACGACTGCGAGGAAGTCACTGACTGCGGCCTCACTTGTCTGGAAGTGGACGACCAGTCGTGAACCACCCAGGAAGAGCGGCTCGGGGAGTGCACTGCCCCTTTCGGCGATCTCATCATAGGTGACACCGATAGGAGTGGGGTCGTAGAACACCTGCGGATGCGAATGTATATCAGTGACCAGGGTCCTGTTTGGGCGTTGCAGTTGCAGGGAGCACCACGCACCATGCAGGTTTCCGCTCTGCTGGTGATATCCACACCGATGCTTTCCAAGCCAGCCTCGAGTCTTTTGGCGAGGGCGTGTACCCTCTCAAGCTGGGGAAAGTTGTGAGTCAGAGCGTAGGCTGCGCATGCGGCGAGGAAGCCCGTCTGACGCATGCCGCCGCCGAAGAGCTTCCTGAACCAGCGCGCCTTTGCGATAAACTCTTTGGGTCCCACCAAGCAAGATCCGACTGGGGCACCTACGCGATGTCAGTCGGGGGGAAAGATGGAATCGTTATCAGCGACAAGTGTACACACCTAAGCCTTTGCTGAAGCAGAGGCTGACCGTGTCGAACGGGTCACACAGCGCCTTGATAGGCGTCTGCGTTTCCACCGCCACATGCCAGATACGGGCATCGTCGAGGTGCATCTTTATGCCATGCGAATGCGCGTATTTCGAGATAGCGATGATGTCTTCCTGCGGAAAGATTGTACCCTTGAGTGTGTTTTCGAGAGCGATAACCTCAGTCGGTGCGCTGAAGAGCGAGTTAGGCAATGAAGTGAAAGCTGGACGAGTTGCCCTACAAGTGAATATCTGAGGTACGGATGACGTTGGCCTCCACGTCTTCAAGCGTGAGATGATGGCCTAGAATTGGATATATGTCGGTAATGCTGCAGAATCTAAAGGGTAAGCCTAACATAACACGCACCGTTGGACGGAACGACCGCAATAACGGTGGCCCCGGAGTGGAAAGCTGCTCCACCAGCCTCGTAACTGGAGATGTCAATTTGAATAGACGGCTAGGTATGCGGCTGTGAAACGTGCGGACTTATGGATATCCGCGCGGTGGTCACACAGAACCACAGAACGGTGTATGGTGGCTGCTTGAGATGGGTGCGCAACGCAATTTGGTTCGAGGCAGTGCCGGAGGTCATGAAGAGTGCGGCTTCTTTACCGGTCAGCTGGGCCATGTGGGACTCCAATGCACTGATAGGAATTCAATGATGGGTCGTGGAGACAGTAAGTAAGACGAGTCATACATGGTCGATGGTTCGCTGTATACGTCGTCGCCGAGGCTGGCAAGGGACGCGTACGCGTACATTTCTGGTGTGGGGGCTGGAGTTAAGGTGAGGGATAGCTATCATAAGGAGAATTGCTCTCTCGAACCTGTTACGGTGTCGGCTGTAGGCTGGGTGAGTTGTGTGCGACGAGGAGAGACAAGGAAGACTTGAGCTTACAGATGAACGTGCGGGCGATTTCCCTCGCCTTGTTGAGGTTGTCCTGGACATGGGTCGGAGCGAGGATATCAAACTTGACCTGCTGGAATATTTCTGCTCTGGTTTTGGTGGACATTGTGCGAGTTGAGGAGAAAGAAAGTGAGCAGAGGTGGGGGATTGCGATCAAGAGATGACGATGTTGTTTGGATCTGAGGACAGCCACAAACACGGAGTTGCGCCGCGCGTTTGCCACGTCTCAGACATTGCACGCACAGGAACATGTCCGCGACGTCCTCTGCCAGCGCCCGCGCCGAAGCGCGCAGAAAAGCGATCCTCAGCCGTGGCACCGACCGCCTCGCCAAGCTCACCACCTCTGCCCGCGGCGACGATCCTGCTTATATGCACGACGGTCTGTTACTTTACCCCTATTTATTGTACAGCTATTGACAAAGTCTACAGACCCACCACTGCCCAGTATCCCGACGAGCAGGCAGTTCCTCGGCGAAGAGTCCTCGATGCCCTCCGTGTCCGTCTCACCACCACCCCCGCACCGGCGCACCTCCGGCTCCGGCTCGCCCTCGCCCTCCCCACAGCCCTCACGCGGCTCCACACCCGACGTGTCCCTCGACACCTCATTCACCTCTGCCGCATCCGCATCCACCCCGTCCGCGTGGTCCCCAGAACAGCAGGCCCAGTTCCTCCAGGCGCTCATGGGCTCCGGACCCAACGCCAGCAGTGGGATGGACGGCATGGGCATGTTCCCCCCGATGGGGATGGGCAAGTCGACGAACGGCACCCCCGGTATGACGACGCAGCAGCAGCCCACGCGCCTGCAGAAGCTCATGCCGTTTGTGCATTTGATCGCGATGTGGTGTATGCTTGCGTATTTTGTGTTTTATGCGGAGCCCAGGGTCGGTGGTGGGAATCAGGTTGGCATTGACTGGGGAGGCGATTTGTGGAAGAGGTGGAGGGCGCTGGGGGGGAGCGGGGTCGTTGAGGTCGTGCAGGTGCAGTTTGTGGTGCGTTCGGTGGTCTTTTTCGTTTGTGTTTTTGATGTGAATGCTTTGTGTAGCCCTTCTTTTGGGCGTTTACGACGCTGCAGATCGTGTTGCATTCCGTGCGCATATTCTCGGGCTTTGTGAGTCTCCTTAGCAGTCGTTCCTTGCCCTCTTTTCTGATATGAAACACGAAACAGGACGCCGTGCAGCCCCCGACGCTCGTCGCGCTCGCCCTACCACACCTCCCGCCGCCGCTGCCGTCCGTCATCATCAACGGAATGAAGTACCTCCAGATGGGGTCCCTGTTCTTGGACGACCTCGCGGGGCTCATCGTCGGTATGGGGTTCTTGGTGCTGTTTTCTAGTTGGTGGGCGTCTTGAGACTTGATGGGGTTCATTCTATGTGTGATATTGGTTTTGTTGGGATATGTTGCTGCACCGGACTGGGTGTACATTGCTGATCACTGCTTACTGCTTGTACTTGCGAGTAGTACCATGTTGATAATAATACTGCCCATGCGATTAGTTGGAAACGATTGATCGAGCTGAAATTCGGGGTGGGCCAGCGTATATTATGGATTATATTTGTCGTACAATGTCGGAAACAAAACAAAAAAACGCGTCTTGGGTCTACTTCTCAAGCTCAAGGCAACACAGCAGCCGCACCCGTCTTTGGCGTCGGCGTCACTACTTCTTCCGGTCGAACCTCCCTCGCTGCCGCTGCCTGCGCCTCCCGCTCCCGCGCAGCGCGGAACGCCTTAAGCGTCGGCAACTGCGTCTGTGTTTGTCCCTTCTGCGCTGGTATAGAAGCAGTAGGTGACTCCGACGACCCGGGCACGAGCGGCACCCCCGCCGCCGCGGCGTGCGCCTTCCACTGCGCCCAGGCGTCCCCGCCGGCGAGGTCCATCAGTTCTTTGGTGATTGTGGAGGACCATTTGGCGTGCATGTCGAGTGTGGTGCGGGTGCCGTTTGCTGGTGGGGTGGGGTTAGTGGTTTTGTTTTGGGGGTGGCTTGGGGAGGGGAAGAGGAAGAGGCAGGGAGGGAGGGGAAAACGCACTGAATTCGAGCTCCATCTCGGGGCGCCACGCCTCCTCGGCCGTCTTGCGCACTTTTTCGACCTCTATCTCGAGCTGTGGATTCGCGTACCGGATGCGCGGGAGCTGTTCTTTCACAAAGTGTCTGCAGAGTGAACGGGTGACATGTCAGCTTTTCAAAATAGTAAGGAAAGAGGAAGCAGGCAGGACGCACCGGGCACCGAAATGGTCGTTCTGGAACGCGAGCGAGAGTTTGAGGCTCTTGAGCCCGGAGAGCGTGAGTTTGGGCGCCGCGTTGAGGTTGGCGAGGACGCGCGCGAGGTGCGAGGGGCCGGCGGCGGCGCGTTTGGCGAGGCGGCTCATTTCGGGGAATGGACTAGACTAGACTATGAGTTGGTCTGGGGAATTGGTATTAAGTTCGGACGTTGTCGATGACGATGACGGCGATTTTTTGGATGTTGTGGATGGGTGTTTGGATCGGGGGCACGTCCACGTGCGTATGGGTGTCGGCGTTAGGCTCGTCGGGCTTTACTATTAGTGTGACTACGCCTTTTGATTCTTGACCACCACATACGACGGTAACGACTGCGAAGATGGCTAGTGCGGACCAGCAGGACACAGACGGAGATACAGAGATGGTGGAGCCGGTCGAGTTTCTCGTTACTCGGAGGTCGAGGCGGAGTACTGCGGGCAACAGGTGCGTATATACTCATACTGGCCTTCGTATTCCTATTGCAGCTGATGTATTGAAATTGGCTCGCGACAGGATGGAGGCTGCGCTGGCGGAGATGGCGCTCGACACGGCTATGGACGCGATCGAGGACGACCAGGACTTTGTCAACGATAAAGGTGCGCCGCCCATCCTTGGCCCGTTGCCAGTATTTGTATTTTTTGTGCTAAGTGAATGGATGGGCGCGTGAATTGTGACAGACGAGGAGGACGTGTTTGGGTCCGACTTTGAGAGCACGGATGAGGAGGCTGCGCAGGAGGAGGTCGAGGCGGGCGATAGGGCTGTTCTGGATGAGGAACGGAGGGCGAGGAAGGTGCGTTGCACTAGTTTTCTGCCTGTGCTTGTTGGGAGGTTTATTCGTTTTACGCTACTTAGGACGCGCGCACGCGAGTGGAACGAGCGACTGCTGCTGCACATACAAAGCACAGGGTCACGTTCAACCCGGACGCCTCGACCGCGGCGTCTGCATCTACATCTACGCCGAAGCCGAAGCCGAAGAATAAAGACGGGGTGGAGAGGCGCCGCGTCTCGCTCGGCGGAGCGGTGAATGCGGAGACGGGGGAGGTCCTCCGCGAACATATGGACGCGCTCACGCCGAGCCCGAAGAAGAAGAGGCATAGTCAGCGCCGGCATACGATTTTGAATACGTCTGAGACGGCTACGCGGATACGCCACTCCGAGGCGAAAAAGGTGCGTCCCCATATCGCCATCCCCGTGGTCTATTCAACTAACCAACACAAAAAAAAAAAAAAAAAAAAAAAAAAAAACACACAGGCCGCCACGCCGAAGAAACACAAATCCGAGTCGCGGACGTACACCCAGGCCGAGCTGATCGCGCGCGCGCTCGACAACGAGGAGGGCAATATCGTCGAGCACCGGGATTACCTCAAGGTCGAGGAAGAAAAACGCCGCCGCGCGCGCGTCGTGCGCCCTGCCGTCGAGGGCCCGCGCCTGCGCTGGGTCAGCCGCGCGGAGGAGGTCCGCGTGCGCGTCGTCGTGCCCTCTGCGCCGGCCGTGGGTGTGGGTGGGGCGGGTGCGGGTACGGGTGCGGGTGGGACGGCGCAGTTCCAGACGCGTAATGCGCCGATGTATGGGTATGGGTATGGGTATGCGACTGGGACGGCGGCGGCGGGGCTTGTGTATGGGCAGACGCCGTTCACGTATTCGGCGGGTGTGTATCCCCACATGGCGTATGGCTCTGCGGGGGGCAGCATGGGTGCAGGAACGTCTACGCCTGCAAGGACCGGTGCAGCAGCTACTACGACGCCTGTAGGGACGAGTGCTACTGCTACTGCGATGCCTGTAGGGACGAGCGCTACTGCTACTGCGAAGCCAGCGGGGACAACCCCTGCTTCGACATCGGCGACGGCGACTGTCAGTGCGGGAACGACTACTGCTACTACTACGACATCGATGCCTGTGATCAACCCAGCGTCGGGCATATCCCAAACGCCAACGCCAGCACCGACGCAGACACAGAGTCAAACTACGCCTTATCAACGGGCTATGTATAACCCCTACCTTGCGCACCTACAACTCCAGCAGCAGCAGCAGCAACAACAATCCTCATCCTCCTCGACCCCATCGACCTCCACCTCCGCAACTGCCACAACTACCAACCCCGCCACCCCCGCCATCCCTACGCCGCTGTACCTATACCCGCCCCCGGTCCAGGCACCCACAGAGATAGAACGCACGGAGACCGTCACGAAGAACTACCTCGTGCACGAGCTCGGGCAGGAGAAGGGCACGCCGCGGCCGCAGTGGGGCGATACTATGGCTGCGCTGTTCGGGGACCATGTTGTCTGGGATGATGTCAAGGTGTTCGTTGGGCGGGGGAGACCTTTATGTGAGTTTTCTCAGTTTCTCGTCTTTTCTTCCTCCTCTCTCCTCTCTCCTCTCGAGTGATGTCCTCTCGAGTGATGTCCTAATCCTAATCCGATCACTGACTGGACCATGTTATTCCCCAGCGCGCCCGCGCCAGACCTGCCCGATCACAGGCCGCCAGGCGCGCTACCGCGACCCGCGCACGGGCGTGCCGTACGCGGACGCCCATGCGTATCGTGTGCTCACCCGGCTGCTTAATCATGAGTTTGCGTGGAGCCCTGCGCTGGGGTGTTATGTTGGTGTCGACGAGTCGCGCGTTCCTGGGCAGGCGGGGTCCGGGGCGGTGGCGGTGGCGGGGGTGGTTACTGGGGTGTGATGTATGTTGTATGACGTGTGGGGCCGTGTGTTGGGCAGGGAAAGGATGCTGGGGAGGGGTATTTATTGGTTTTTGTAAAGTACGGTCTGCTGGTGCGTGTTTGAGGCCTGGGTGGGGTTTTTTGGTCTGAAGTTGTGTCTGTTAGGTGTATATTGTACTAGCTATCGCGTCTAATGCTGTGAAATAATTCTCGGGTCTCGTGGATAGAGTGCTCACTGCTTTGCTATCGCTGCATACACTGTTAAGAAACTTTATATTCGTTCAAGGTTCGACCTGATGTACATGAAATATCGAAGAACACCGTAAACCTCAAGTACCGAGCACCGACCAGCACAAGCGGATCGCCGCGAGGTTGTTGAAGCAGTCTTACAATCTTGCATTAGTGATATGCTTTCAATCCATCGTAATGTTGATTTATTTTTGCTTCAATCAGATAGTTGGGCTAATGCTGGCGCGGTACGTCTTTGTCTTCATTTAGCTGCAGGTATATCAACACTAAAAAGATCAATTTACAGACTTGTTCTAGAGTTCGGAGAAGGTTGACGAGGATTAGGCCGCTGCACTTGAACTTCCTGGCAACCGATTTCTTTATTGCGACTCCGGCCTCCTCAAAGTTATGTAGCACCCCTGTTCTTCGCAACTCTGTTTCCTGTTTGTCGGCCTCTTTTCCTGACCGACCTTACCCCCCTTTTAATGGGTAGCCCCTTGTGCTTCACCGCTTTTGTGTCTTCATCTCCTTTCCACACTCTCCGTCAGCCTCTTTTCCTACCATGTTGCTTCCTTCTCGGCAGTCACACCCCAACGCCCCATTCACCGTGCATTTCTCGTTCTCGTCATGACCACTTCGGCGGCAATACGGCTTCCCGTCCCGAGCCCGGTGAGTTTAGGAACAGCCAATGCCCTACCTCGATCGATGTGCCTAAGTGCTCCCCCGGATCCCTGTCAGTGTTATAATGTTATCCGTCTGCGCTGAGAATAGCACTTGATTTTTTTTCTTAGCAGAGGAGAAATCGGGTAAACGGCCTGGAAGTCTTGGTCTGAGACATTTGGTGCATCGCCGATGGCGCGCCACATTTTAGTTGGAAAGTAAATAAGATCGCGTTTGGTTGATTGTCGCGATATTCCCATTCTTTCCTCCTTCCCCTTTAATATCTGCTGGCCGGGCTCTCCCACGAACCACGTAATGTCTCTCTTTTATAACGAGCTCTACATTCTTCGTACCCCCCTCTTCAACCCTCAGGGTTTCATAGATCTTCTTTCGCAGGAGGACTACTTCCTTCCCTCAGTTTCCTTCTTGGCTATCTCTGAATGTCATACTCTCCGCACCAAGAACAACTACCCGTCTGAGGCGCTTATACACGAAGGCCGTTTCCAGGATGGCGTCAAGGCGATGGACGAGGCGTTAGCTGTAATCAAGCCGCTCACGACGCCCAGCACACTTTTGGTATGTCATTGCTCTGGGCTGTTGATATGTGCGCTTTTTTGACTTGGCCTAGACGTTGAAAGCTCTACTTCTCAACGAGCGCGTGGTCCGGGCCTTGATGGATACAGCTGACGACGACAAGCGCGCGGAGTTCACGACAAGGGACTGGTTCTGCTCTTTTTCCATCATCAAGAAGCGCCATTCAAATACCAAAGAGTTTGCGCATGTCAGCTTGGACATTCTGCGACCGCTCCTCTTCCTGTATGACAATCTGCCTATGATTATTCATACCTCGCGATATTTATGTAACTGACGACGACCCGCCGCGCGTAGTGTTGGAAAGCTCGAGCCCCTTCCAAACTACCATGTGCATGGCGCCAGAGTCGTTGTATGCGTCATAATTTAAAATATTTCGTTGCATTTCTGATTTTTCCCATCCTAGCTTGGTATCAACGACAATTTGGAACCTGCTGTTCAAGAGGCTCGAAGCCCCAAACCTGCACGCAAAAACGCAACCCTCCGTTTCGCGCCGTATGGCAGAAAATCGGCCCGCTCTCCTCTGCCTCTTCCCAGCGCTTCGGCCGCTTCAAGTTCCGACCAGTACCACGATTCGCATCCGTCCTTATCAACCTCATCGACGCTTGTCGACCTCCCAACCCTTTAAAAGTCTTGGCTATTTGGAACTGCCTTCTCGAAGTTACGAAACGAAGTGGATATTTAAACTAGGAAAGGGTATAGGCGCTGGCATTTCGTGTGGTCGTGTTCGTGTATTAACAGTAGACGTGCCAGGTGAATGATGGGTGAAGACGGTATTACGCGTTTTTTTAATTAAAAAAATACATTATCCCACAAACTATAGGTATACCTACACACACGAATAATCCATCGAGATCAATTCTCATTATAGAATAAATTTAGGACCTATAAATTGAGGTGGCAGCTCCATTATAGATGATCTCCCAGAACCGTGCTTCGACATTATCAATTTATAATTGCGCCACAATCACAATCTTCATCGATTACTGAAAATGAGGGTTTGTGCCGAAGCGACAGGCTAACTGTCAAAGAGGTCGCCTATGGCCCAAAAATTTGAGCACTGCTTGTCCCCGAATCTCTTGCGTAAGTAAGAGGGAGGATTTCTGTCAGCCTCAAACACGCCTCTCGCCTACATAATCTGCATTTTTGTCGTGCACCTTGTCCAACTTTTGATTTTTCAATAGATGGATAGGTAGAATGACCGCATTATTTCCCAAGAAATGACAAGCAACCACGTATATCATCGTGGCATCTAAGTGCGCCACAGACACCAGTACTGCCATTGCAGCTGTGATTGACGTAACGATCTAGGTGCAATACCACTATGATTTTCGAGAAGGTCTTAAAAATCATGAACTCACAGGGGCCGGATTCACACTTCATAAACAGACCCTAACTGCCATAATATCTAAGACTCATCCCCACGCACCCCGAGCTATAGCTACTCCTTTACTGTTTTATATTTCGTCTCCTTACTCTCGTTTCTCCTTTATTTCTTAGAATATATATAAAGCCTACCTTATCGTAGCTAGTTTTCATTATTAGAATCTCGTTCGTTCTTCTCCGAAATCTTTCCTGCCAGGTTTCAACACCTACTGCTACACCTCCCCGCCTCCCCACTGGCGATATGGCACATATAGAAGCTGATCAAGGAACAACCATCTCCTCAGATATTCTCTGCCCAAATGCTGCATATACTACATATCTCAGCGCCAAGGGCTCCATAGAGGATATTCTTGATTCGATTGGGTTTCGCGAGGAGTACTACATCCAAGTCGGATTCGCCGAAGAAGACGACTATTGTGACAGTATCTCTGAAGAAGTCATCTTCTCCAGCCCCCAACGTCTTCCAAGCGCTACGATCAATGAGATCAGCAAACTTCTTCATCCAATTGGTTTCAGAACCATGGTCACGGAGCCAAATGACGGCGATGTCGAGAGCAATAGTTCCGATGAAGGGAGAAACGACGACAAGGAATAGAAGGGGTCCGCAATGGCACTGGCATCCAACTACAATATAATGTATCACAATGCGCATAGCGCTAAATTCTTTCTAGAATTAAAGGAATATATATACTATATATATATTGGGGAGAGTCGTAGACTGGCGCAGGCCGATGTAATGGATTTCAGGCGTTCGCCCTTCCACAACATTAGGCTTGATCACACAGGGCATAGCCGCTCAAGTTTAGTCTCCAGTACTTCTTGGTATGATGGTTAGACTTGTCGGCAGTCCAGAGATCCAGCAATGAATGAACATTAGAAAAAATTAATCTATACTTTATTTAATTTTTGGGAAACACCTAGCGCGCATCGTGGCGAGAGACACAGCAACAAGAAAGCCAGAACAGGGCGCAGGGTGTAATGAATGTGTGGAGGGCGAATGACGAGCATGGCATATATAAACATTGAGTCTTAGCTGAACAAGTGGATAGAAGAAACACGCGAGGGACATAATGTGTGATAGACGACCGTGGAAAAGAATGAAAGTGGAATGTATGGTTATGGATGGATGAGAGGGGAGAGTGGGATATGTGTATGTGGAGTGTATGTTTTGACTGCATATCTGAATGTCCGTCCAAGGCTTCAACAACGAAGGAGATGAGTATAGGTAAAGTGCGACTGTGACTGCCGCATGCGGAACGAACGCGAGTGCGGATGCGGCAGAGCCCAGGGAGGGCCCTGCGTGTACCGCGTGCAATAATATATTACACGTGGATAGGCTTGGACGGGGTATATTGGATCGTCCGACAGTGGTGGAATGCTGAACTGGATCCTAGCTGCCGCTGTAGCGAGGGTGTAATAACGCACGTAATGTGCTGGATATCTCTGTCATTAACAGGGGTAAATCACAAGCATCGTTGATGGTTTTGCATATGTATAAGGATGGCGGCGTGAGAGAACGGTTTAATGATGGTATGGGATCCAATATCGATTTAAGAACCTAGAGTATCGTCAAATCAAACGAAGAATTGCGTGCTGAAAGAAAAAGCGTCAGTTAGGATATCGAGACATGGAAAAATGTACCCACTGGATCCGGCTCGCAGCGTGGACCTCCATCTCCTCCATTTTGTACGAATTAAGCTCCTCCTTGATCCTCTGGGCCAAGGCCGGTGTCAATCGACTCCATGTGGCTGGTTCGCTTCTTCGGTCATAGACAGAGGCTGGAAATGTATCATAAACAGAAAGGTTGTTGGCAAACGCCAACCGTTTACCGGGTGTTGTTGCAGCCCGGTGCATCAGCATAGGGGGATTGGTCATAGTGGATAACGCAGGCGCCGACGAGTTGAGGTTGGGGTGGTTGAATATGGCGTTTGGCTTTTCAGGGGGATGAGGGGCCAGAGGGTTTTGGTTGTGGGTCGCGTTTGTCGGGGTGGTCGCTGGCGATTCGAAAGTCATGGACAAGTCAAAGGCAAGGGGTGGCAGGGAAGGGGCAGCTGCTGCTTGAGGGGTCCCGTGCGCAGAGTGGGGGTGTTTATGGAGGCCATCGATGTGATCAGGATCGGGGGAAGGGATGCGCGCCAAGGGACCCAACTCTGAATTTGCGGGATGCGAGTTGTATGAGTTGGAACGTAAACGATTAGCGTTGGGTGCTTCGGTCAGGTATATTTGCTGATCATAGGAGTCAGCATCTGTGCAACGAGGTCAGTCCATAGATCATGCGAAGAGTAATATAGGGCTCACATTTTAGAATACCCTTCGCTGGAAGTCTCGCCTTCTCTACGCTTCTCCGCGCATTGACAGCCCAAGGCTCAACATCGTCGTACCCTTCATCGTCCATACCTGTCCTTTGCAGCCCAACCCGAATTGTCATGTCCTCATCCCCATCACCCTCACCATCCCAGTCTTCGTCGTCAACTCCCCAGCCTCCTGCATGGAACGCCTGGCCCGGCGCAGGACCATCGTAGTTCCCTTCATCGCTCTCCTCATCCGTATCCTCAACCAACACTCTCGTCCCATCCTCATTCACTCTTACTTCTGACCCACGCTTCACGGGCGACGCCTGCCGTGTAGCGGTGTTCTTGTCCCATGTCGGGACGCCGGCACCACTCGTGCCATTTGTGGCAGCCGGCGGCGCAGTATTGCTCGACGCCACCGCTGCCTCCTGCGCAGCCTTGGCGCGGGCCGCCGCCTCCGCGTTGCTTTTGAGAGTATGCTGCCGTGCAAGCTTCGCCGCAGGGCTAAGTCCGTTCATGTCCATCCCACTCACAGTCCAGTCGCTGCTAGTACTCGTACGGTCCAGCTCCGCGGTGACGTGCGACACACTGGCTTCGCTGGCCTCAGCCTTTGCCGCGCCCTTCTTGTCCTTGTCCTTTTTCTTGCTCTTATCCTTATCCTTGAATAGCGACGTGATCCCGGCCAGGGAGTTACGCTTCGCGAGCTTGCCCATTGACCCGAGCTTGCGGATCATGACGCTCGCACTACTCACCGTCGACGAGAGTGAGATGTTGTCCGTGCTGGCATTGAGTCTCGCATTGAACAGTGACGCCGCACGGCCCTTTTTCTTTGTTGGCCCTGTTGCCATCGAGTCGTCTGTCGCGTTCCCGTCGGAAGAGCTACGCACAGGTGCCCCGGACTTGCCCACTGCAGAGGTAATAGCGGGCGTTTTGGATTTTGACGACGCCTTGATCGACTCGTCGTCCGACTGCTCGGCCTCTTCTTTTAGGCTTTGCGCGACATTGAAAGAGAGTGCGCGCCGAAGACGTCCTTTGAGGCCACCACTGCGGAGCATGCTCGCGCTGGGTGTCGGATCCAGCATAGGATCACTGTCATCGCGCGACATCCGCCGCTCTGCGATAAAGTTGCCCTGCGAAAGTGGCGAGGGCCGTGCCGGACGCGGGGTCGCAGCTGGGGGCGCGGTGGCAGGGGCAGAAGACACGGTCGCGGGGGAGGTAGTTGTCGTTGTCGATGCTGACGGGGCTGGGGAAATGCCGGAGGGACGTACAGAGCTGTTTGATGATGTAGATGACGAAGCCCTGTGATGCGGGACGCGTAGCTGACCGGGTGCCGCTGATCCCGACGAAGACGCAGGAGACGGGGTGTTTCGGCTCGCTGGGACGGAGGGTGACGCATTCCGGCTACGGACGCTGCCATTGACGGACGACGGGGGGTTATGGCCGCTGTGGCCACTTTGGATACTGTTGGTCCGCTGGCGCTGGCTTGATGAGGAGTTGACAGACGACGTAGAACCGGATGCCTCAGGGCGCTTGTATGGTGGATTCGGTGGCGGGCCAGGGACGCCTGCACGTCCAACTTCAGGTAGGAGCGGTGTTGGTTGTCGAGCCGGACGACGGTAAGGATGAAAGCCGTTAAACTGGCCTTGCTGCTGACCCGGCTGTTGCTGGTGGTCGCCTGCGCCACCTCTATGGCTCTGGTGCGGGGGAGGGGTACCACTGGGAAAGGGATTGAAAGAAGGGGGAATATTTTGGGCGAAGTAGTCACTGGCAGACGCGTTCCGTTGAGGGGGAGGAAATCCATGTTGTGCATTGAACATCATCTGCTGATAAGCCCATTGTGCTAGCTGTGCGTTTGCGGGGTCAAAATAAGGAGATTGTTGGGGTATTTGGGGTGGGTATGGCTGAGGCGGTGGCTGCTGCTGCTGCTGGTGATTTTGGTAAAAGGAAGGGTAAAAAGGAGCCGCAGTGATAGACGGAGTCCAGCTTCCTTGAGGCTGCTGAACAGGGTATGAAAAGGTTGGCTGGTGCTGGTGCTGGTGCTGCTGCGGGTGGTGATGCTGTGGTGTGTGATTTTGTTGGCTGTCGTTAGCAGGCGAGGCGCGCTGGCGTGAGTTCACGTTGTTTGCTGCTGGAACATCCATTGAGCTGTCTCTTGCGGGATACAATTGCTGCCAGTCTGGAGGTGCAAGAACAGCCATGGACTATCAGGGATCCAACACAAGCGAGGCCACCCGTGAGTAACTATGGCCCGAAACGACGTGGATGAGAGCTAGCCCTTGAAAACAGCGCGCCGGACACTTACCACGGTCTACAGCAGTTGAAGTGAATCGTCGTCGTCGTCGAGCACAGCGAGCAGATGGAGGATAAAGAAAGACCCGGATGCTGGCAACAGTGACCACCACCCAACTTCCAAATCTGTTGCAATCATCCAGCCACAACCAAAATAAATTCAAATAACTTCACGTGTCTTGCCCGGTCTCCCCCAGTTCACTCCACTACACCCGTATGGCTCTCTTTCCCTGCTCCATTTGCTGATAAGAAGCGCCCCCTTGTAGGCAAAAAAAATAAATCTCACAAAAATTGATTTTTTCAGCAGCAGCAGGACACACCCAATGCCCTCCGTCTCGGTCGGATGACCCGCGCCACAGCTCTCGTTCTCAGAACTCTTGCTAGGCTCTTTCTCCAACGTAAGAAGAATCATCGCATCTCTCTAGGATGTACCCTCCTATTTCCTTTCCTCTTCCTTTTGTTCTACCAGAGCAGCACTCCCCTTGCTCTCCTTCTTTCATCTCCGCCACGCCTTTGTCCAAGGCAGCGCTATGTCAGCGGCAAGCCCGCGTCACGGGCCCACATCAAAAACAAAAATTCTATCATCCACCACGCTTCTCAGCCTTTTTACGTCCAAATGACCGGTCAAGAAGCTTTAAACGCCGATGTCCTGGCTCCCCCATCCCTCGCCACCCAATGGCCGCATAGTGAGCATTTTCGCTTACACAATTCTTCAACAAAGAGACTCTTAAATTCGTAATCACCAGGGACTTATCCTCGTTTTTTTTCTGGTTAATGCTCTTCCGGTATGCGTACTGCCCTACGCGATGTCAGCGGAGTACCCGCCGCCTTCTTTTCAGGGAAAGAAGAAGAAGCAATGTCATTCTGCGCCTAAAATGGAACTGCGCTCGACTGTTGTGCTCATTTGCATGACTCGCAGTGACACTAGTTTTGTGAATTACACACTTACTGCTGTGCACCGCACTCTCTCCAGTCGAACGTTTAGTTTTGGGGTCAGAATCTCAGCTCTCTACCCAAAATATGATTAATTCATTGCGTTGGTCTTCTGCAGAGGGACGCGATCAAGCGAGTACCAGCTGAGGGTACGTACTACTACCACATCAGCAACCGGGCTGAAATCACCACCTCCAGGCTGGCGTATCGACCGATTTTTGACATCCATAACCACGCGAGAACTTCAGTACCGTTTCCTTGCCTTCCTGCCCTGGCCGCGGCGCAAGCCTACGAGGAATACACTACGAGCACTCGGTGCTGGAAAACGCCGACACTAGCTTGCTCCAATATAATGGACACGGCTCCAACCTTGGTCTCCTTTGCTCCTCTGGCTACGGTACAAGTCTATGGTGCACTAAGAGTACTCGGAGCTGGCAAACGCCGGTACTAGCTTGCTCCAACACAGTTGACGCGGCTCCATACTGCCTGAATGTATGAACACCACTCTATCATGGGGCCCACCCAAATCCTCCCTTCCATAACGTCGCTGATGCCTGCCTGATCTTGCCCCTGCAATTCCTCGGGTGCTGTTTCATCCACCAAGTCGCTGAACAAGGAACATCGTATGACAAGCATAAATCACGAAACGATAGTGATCTAGATATACTTATTACTAGCATCAAGGACTCGAGACATCCACGACGTCAATAACCCAGACGACGACTAACGTTTCCGGGCACTCGCGGTAGTCACTCAGGGTGATGCATGTCAACTTGATTGGCTCAAGAACCCACTACCAATACCAAGCCTCCGGCCGCGCGGAACAACTGGCTATGAGCAGCCAGGGAGCTTCGTGCAGATTGGAGCCCGCAGTGGTCCATCCACTACACACCGAGGCTGTTGCAGGACCCTCAGTGCACCCTGTCCGATATCGCTGTCATGATAATAATATATCAAACCTGCCGAATGTTCGTCCCGCGCCGAGACTCGAATAGGCATCTACAAGACATACTGAATCCGTGAGCCTGTGAACACTGACTGACAGTGCCGACAGGCCTATGGTGCGGGACGGCTAGTCACCGCTACTTTTGTACAAAAAAATTCACACGCTCAATTTTGAGTAAAATTCTTAGTCCTCTGGTAGAAATGCTGTATTTAGCTGTAGGATGAGAATTGCCAGAGCAATTGTCGAAAGACTCAAAATTGGCGGAGATAAATTTTTGGGTCCTCGGGATATGGCGGATTACCATATATGGGTCATTACATAATGTGATAAGATTATGATAAGAGTTATCTATTGATCAAATTGACGAGCGACGTGCTCGGGAACACGTCGATGAGACTTGTACTGCTTGGAACTGAATGCGCGAACCCGAAATTGAGCATCCTTTGCCGACAGCCCCATTCGATATGCATCCATCCAACGAACCATCCGATGCTCCCATTTTCTTATTGTTGAAACCTTTACTGATCTGAGGGCTTTGGGAAGATTTTCTTGAAGAGTCTTGAATGTGTAATCGCAGTGATCGCGAAGCCACCTCTTTACGGCGCCCCAGAAAAATTCGATGAAATTCAGCTCGCAGTGGAACTTGGGGAGAAAAATGCAGAGATGGCCGGCCGATTCGATCACTTCCTGAACCATTGACTTCTGGGCCTCAAAATCTGGCTGACGTCCAAGGATTCGTGTGGCACAGCAAGCAGTAGCAGAAATCTCGCAATCATCCTTGCATTTCATCAAAGTTCCAGCCCTCCAGAGGCCGCGTTCCAATAAGACTTCTTTCATGCCCTTGGGCAGATCAGGATACTGTGGATGGCTGCGAGGGAAGACCATTGATTGCGTGATTTTCTCCCCGTTTCGCATGAA